>PVKM010005007.1:0-49609 GCA_004027735.1 Carollia perspicillata
GTAGGTAGAAAATAGAAAGGGGGAGGATAAGAATAGTATAGGAAATGTAGAAACCAAAGAATTTATATGTAGGACCCATGGACATGCACTAATGGGGAGGGGAGGAATGTGGGTGGGAGGGGGTGTGCAGGGTGGAGGGGAGTGAAGGAGGGAAAATGGGACAACTGTAATAGCATAATCAATAAAATATATTTAAAAAAGAAAAAAGATACATAATCTGCACAGTGAGAGTCAGTGATATTTTCCCCAGAAGTATACTCCATTGTCTGGGAACAGGAAATGATGTTTCTGGCTGCATACTGCTGTCCCTTGCCTACTGTCTTCTCCTGGCTCTTGTTTGTGAAATCTTTGTCAGCCTACAATCCCTAGTTTCATCATTTCACATTTCTGAGATGAAGAATAAAATACTAGTCATAAAATATCACCTTTTCAACAACTTCCCGAACCATGTCTTCATTTTTCAAACCCCTTTCTTCCAGCAAAAATAATTTTCAAGCACAAGAGAGAATTGGATGAACAGATATTAATAGTTTTATTTGAAATATTGCTATGTATAGTAAGGAGGAGGAACTTGCATTTCATCATTTCATCTGAAATCCATCTGATTCAAAAGTAGAAAGTATGCTGCATCACCATATATGGCACACAATGTTTTTCTTCTGTGTAGAATTTCTGAAAATGTCTCTGTAGAAAATGGATCCTAGTTGTGAGGTCTTCAAATTTAAGCATAGTTATGGAAATTGTCCAACTCAGAAAGGAAGAAGGTCAAGTCTCAGTAACTTAAGTATATTTATTTTATGTTTAAAAGTTCAGCTATCCCAAATTTTCATCTAGGATTTTATCGAGTATTTTAGTGCAAACAGAATGTTCATCAAAACATGACACTTTAGTCAGTCAAGAGTTCTGCTTTAACTTTTAAAACTGACGATTTTGGTACACAGCCTACACGCAAAATTAAAATTTCAAACATTTGCAAGGTAATTAGTTATACCTATATTTTCACAGCTGTAAGACACTGAAATTGTATAGGAATATTTGATATATTACAGCATTTATCTCTCTCATGCACACTTTCTCCTCTCTCACACACATTCTCTCTCTCCACATATATTTGTGTGTGTGTGTATACATTTCTATGAAATTTAGTTATAGGAGAATGATGAGGGATAAAACTTATACTAATCCAACACTGCCAATGGTTGTGTGGAAAGTAAAACTCATATGTGAAAAATGAAGGCACTAAGGGTCATGTTCTTACATTAATAGAGAACTTCATTTTTAAATAAATGCCTCAAGATCAGGTCATTAGTGAAAAACAGAACAGGGACTTTGGTCAGAAACAGTGTGGGAACTTCGGCACAGGCCTGACAGGAAAACCCCTCTGTCTCTCATTTCTTATTCTCATTGACTTTCCACTTTGTAATACTTAGAGAGTAATTTTACAGAATAATATAACTTATTTTATTATATGTGGTACATAAACCTCAGGTTTTCAGAAGAAAAGCAGTGCTTGCAGAAAGTACAATGGAGTAAACTTGTATATATTTAATTATCTATACTTAGCAAAGTTTATAGCAAAGATCCCCAACTGTCTATATGTTCGTATCTATGTCTGTGTTTATGTATATGTACATATGAGGTTTGTCTGCAAGGTATCCAGCTATGTAATATGAAAAATAAACACATTTATTGAAGAAGATACAAGATACAAGAAATATTGTTCATAGACAATGACACCTTTGTCCTCTTCAAAGTAGGCACCTTGGGACCTCAAAATTGCCATCAGCTGCCCTGTTGTATTTTCTGGAATCTCATCAACTCTGTGAAATCTCTTCCCTTTCAAAGGTGATTTTACTTTTTGGGAGAAGCCAGAAGTCTCAGGGTGCCAAATCTAGGTTGCAGAGGTGCTGAGTTACCTAGCCAATTTGACATTTTGCCCAAAAAAAAAATCTACATGAGACATGATGTATGAGCAGATTTTTTGTGATAAAGCTTCCAATCACCAGCTGCCCAGAGCTTCAGCTTTCTGAATCATCACAATAGTTTCCACAGAGGAATGTTCCAGCTTAACACAAAATTTGATGCAGATTTGTTGCTTTACTTCCTCAGTCATTTTGAATGCGATGGGCACACAGTACACATGCTCACTCAACAGCACCTACTGCCCCCACTGATTAGTACAGTGAAGTCATCATTGTTCACACATGCACACATTCCAGTCCATACTCTTTGGCTTCCAGGTTACATCAATGTCAAGCAAACTGTTATCATTATATTAAGGACAGCTGTTTTTTTCCCAAAAGACCTCATATATCTCTAGCCCAGATCTTGCTCCTGCTCTTTAAACCTATATATTAAACTGCCTACTAGGCATAACTGATGTCCCATTAGTATATCAAAACCCCTGTGTATACAACTGAAAGCATTATTTTTTTCTCCAGGCATCAATAACCTTTAGTTATTTCAACATTAATGCAGTCACAGCATCATAAAACCTTAAATTTGTCTTTAAACCCTTTATTCCTTTGAGTCTGCGTATAAATTAGTAACACAGTTCTTTTATGTCTACATTTTTAATTTTATTTATTTATTTTTAGAGAATGGGGAAGGAAGGGAGAAAGAAAGGGAGAGAAGCATCAATGTGTGGTTGCCTCTCACACACCCCCAACCAGAGACCTGGCTTGCAATCCAGGCATGCACCCTGACTAGAAATTGAACTGGTAACTCTTTGGTTTGCAGGCCAACACTCAGTTCCCTGAACCACACCAGCCAGGGTTTACTTGTACATTTTTAACAACTTTTATATCTACCCTCTCTGCTTCGTCTCCACTATGCTTCCTTATTTGAGGAAATTATCTCTTATCTGGACTATCCCTGTTGTGTCTTACTAGTTTAGGTATTTTATCTTCAAAATTTGGCAGAGAACTCTTTCTAAAGCTAATAATAACAACAACAGTGAAAATGTGATCCTCATTACCTTTTAACTTCAAACCATTCATCCCACTGCTTCCTGTTGCCTGCCAGATAAGTAAAATATCCTTAGCATAGTATGAAATATTCACCATAATCTTGCGCCTGCCTAAATTTCTAAATTTACTGTCTTCACATTCTGATCCTCTACATCTGTGATATGAGTCAAATGGAACTCCTTGCTCATCCCCAAATACCTATATTTTGTAACTCTGCCTAAAATACTGTCTAGCTCAAGACACACCAAAATGGGTAACTGTCCAGCAGCTTTTCAGTCCAAATAAAATCGGTCACCCATTTCTTTTTGTACTTACTGAACCATGTATAAATGTTTTAAAATGCTTTATTTTTCATAATAAAATATTGTTGTACATTTATATATTCTCCAAATTCTCTCTGGTCACTACACTATGAAAACTGAAATTATACCTCATCCCTCAATGAATATCCTTAATTTCTGTGCTTAGAATAGTGACTGACACAGGCAACTGTCTACAAACATTCATACATAAAATAAATTAATTCCAAACCAGTATATATTTATGAAACAAATTGGACCAATCTCCTTGATGCTCAGCCAAGAGGAAAATAAATTGAGTTTGAATTTCTGGGAATAAAAGGAATAATAAACATTATTATGATGATATTGGTGATGATTAAGAAATGACCCAAAGTGTTCTGAAAGAAACTAATTCTGTGGGCTGCTGGGATGGCAGCGGGGTGTTGAGAGAATGAATGGCACTGCAATGTGAAAATCATAATAATAGGCAAGTGAGACACTTGCAGCAATGTGTTGTGTAACTTATAAATGATATTTGTAAATATTTGACCCAGTTGCTGGCAATAGCAAACTGGATTATAGAGTAATGATGTCTTTTATTTAATTTTAAGTAATCTTTTGACCAAGAGAAATGGAATTAGTACACTCTAAATTAATTCTAAGCATTTGTGGATATACCTCATTTATTTCACATTATTGAGGAAGGATATTATCATTTGTATTGAAAAATATTCAGATAACTAAAAGTACCCTTTAAAAATAAGTGTTTATTCTATATTCATAAGGGCACCATGAAGTGCTCTGTAGAACTTTTCCCCAGAAAAACAATCAAAGCTGATGAAAACCAGTGATATACATATATCAGGTCTCTGAAAATTATCCTAAGGGCATATATTAAAGAAAAATTAAAACATTTATTTTAGACTATTACTCTAAAATTATGCAAAAACAGTGAGAATCTGTGTATCTGAGCCACAACACACTCCATCTTTTCCACCCCCCACATCAGCTTAATGAAGGCGGGCTACATTTGGGTGGGTGTGGCCACAGGACAGAGAGTATTCTGTTCTGATCTCCCAATCAAGAGTTACCATACCTGTTAGGGGCAGACCACATTGCTCATCACCTCCAACACTGAATTGAAGAGGCTAAGTGTCTGGTGAACACATCCAATAGGACAGGAACTCCTTTCTTCTACCAATTCCTAAACATAGGATATAGGTTCTACATCGGGCATGGCCAGTCAAAACTACCACTTATGACCTCACTCCAGCTACTTGTTGGCAGATGCTTGTTGTGCATGTGGGAAAAGCAAGTGAGGGGACCAGAAGATACAGCCACACCCAACAGATAGAGCAGTAGCTCATAGAGTTTTCCAGAAGGATAGGAAAGCCACAATAGAAAGCTCCAAAACTCTCCGCAAGGTTACCAATTTTATCTGAAGCAGAGTGTGGAGAATTTCACTTCTAAAGACGCTTAAAAAGAATAACATAAGGACTACAAGTTAAACCATAGACCACCTAGTTTACCAAACAGGATAAGAAAAAGAGATAGCTAAAAATAGCCTGCTAGGTTCAGAACAAATGTCACAAACAGGACTTAATTTGACTACTAATTTAAACTGGACCTGACTGCTGAGCAATGTGCCAGACTATTGTCAAAAATTATAGAGCAATAAATCAACAATTAGGGGAAAGCCTAAAACGTGAGGTGTAACACCAAATGAAACACATGTATTGACAGACCTGCTGAGCCACTGTGAGCCCTGCTGCAGTTTGCACTCTGCAGAGAATGATACCAAAACCTGCACAGTGGCGTGGAGACTAATTTCACGAAAATAGTCAAGTCACAAATTTAAAAAAGAAATAAAGCAAACCATCTAGAGGAAATAAAATCAGTATCCGGAGTTGCTGAAATAAATTGCTGAAAATGTCCAGTTTATAACAAATTGTGATCAGGCAAAGAACAGTAAAATAAACACTAAATAAGTCAACCAAAGTTGTGAGAAACCAGAAGTCAGATTTAACAGGTAGATTTCAAAATAACCATAATAAATATGCTCAATAAACTAAAAGAAGCTATATAGTATAGAAAAATATGAAGACAATGTCTTATCAAATAAAATATATAAATAAAAAGTTAGAAATAATTTTAAAAATCAAATAGAAATTTTGGAGTCAAGAAGTACAATCATTAAAATTAAAATTTCTTTGCAGGAACACAATAGTAGCTTTAAAATGGTAGAAGAAGGTATTAGGAAGCCTAGGTCTGTGAATATTATGCAATCTGAAGACCAGAGAGAAAATAGAATGAAGAAAAATAAACAGAGCCTCAGAGAAATGTTGAACTCCTTTACGTATACTAACATAGCATAGAGGGAGTACAAGAAAGAAAAGGAAAAAAGGAAAGAACTGAAAAAAGTATTCATAGAAACAATGATTGAAAACTTTCCAAATTGGCTGACAAATGTTAACCTAAACATCCAAGAATCTCAAACAATCCCACACAGGATAAATGGAAAAAAACTTCTCCACACAAATGTATCATAATAAAAATATTGAAAGGCAAAGAAAAAGGCAACAGTTTGAAAGCAGCAAGAGACATAACCTTCATCACTTACTAGGAAAATCCAATAATACTAACACCCAATTTCTCGGCAAAAATGATAGAATCCAAAAGGCATAATCAAAGTGCTGAAAAATATAACTGTCAACAAAGAATCTTATATCTAAAAAAGATAGCTTTCAAAAATGAAGGTAAAAGATATTCCCAGATAAACAAAAATTGAGTCAATTCTTTTGACTGGAAAGAAACTCTGAAAAAATACTAAAAGAAGCTCTTATGCTGGAAGAAAGAAAATAGTTGGAAATTCAAATCCACATAAAAAAAAATAAAGAGTACTGGTAAAGGTAGTTGTGTAATTATAAAATACCATGTAAATACATATTTCTGTTCTTCTTTCAATGGATTTAAAAAGCAATTGTATAAAATATGTACATCATTGTACTGTTTGACCTATAACATCTAGAAATGTAATATGCTTACTAAAGGACCACAAAGGTACAGGGTAGGAGCAAGATGGTAAAGAAAGCCATGAACAGTAAGAGGAAAATATAGTGTAATCTATGAACATATACTTTTTCTTCATGCTTTGCTCAGCTTCTATAACCCACGTGAAATTATACAAAGTACCAGCAATGTATTGTTGATTATGGAGCATGTAGATGCAATATGTATAACAATAACAGGAAAAAAGGAAAATGCAAAATAAAGCTATAGAACAGCATTCCTACCTCTTGTTGGAATTAAGTCAGTATAAATCTGAAGTAGATTGTGATAAACTAAAATGTATGTGTTAAGCCCTGGAGCAACCACAGAGAAAATAACTCTAAATACAATTTTAAAAACCTAAGTATTTAGCCCAAAACATATATAAGCTATCTAGAATAAAAGTTTATATACATACTGCCTTCCTTCATAATCACAATTTTGGGCACATAGATTAAATCTTTTCTGGCAACTTTAGTCTGTCTGTCATAAATATATGTTCAAATAGCTATAAAACAATGTGAAGTTGAACTATATAGCATGATTGACTGTTAATCTAAGTGCTTTCTTGTTTTCTCTTTTGTTATTTTTAAGTGATAATTCTTCCTTGTTTTCATATCACAACATACATTACAATTATACATTATAATTATATAATTTATATTTATACATAAATACATTATATATAATGATATATTATCATTATATCAAACTTGTATGTGTTTATATATGTTAAATTTATATATAATTTATATGTATATAATAAATATAATTATAATATATGAAATATATTTTATGTATTTAAATATATTATATGTATTTATAATTATAAATATATAATAAAATAAATATAATATATAATAAATTATATATATATATAATTTATCCCCAGGAACCAGATCAGAGTGCTACAGACACTAAACACTGAACAAACACTTGAATAAAGACAAAATAGAGACTTGCAGATTAGTGACTTGAATTGGTTAAGAGTAAGGACTCTATATTGAATATTTATTAACCCCTTACAGGCTGAACTTTCTTGCTAAAATTACTCACTCACTTTCTAGTTCAGTTCTCTCACTTATCAAAGGGAAATAAATGCAGTGCTTATCTCAAAAGGTTGCTATGAGGATGAAATAAGTTACTATCTGAAGACAACCCCCAGAATTGGATTTGACTTACAATAGCACTGTGTGTGCTTACCCATATTATTCATGTATGGATATGCTAACATTTGTTCTGGTAGATCTTTTGATACTTTATGCTTTTTGTAAATTTGAGATAGCCGAGCTTATCAGATAAATCACTTCTGAACAAAACTTCACATTTACTTAGTTTTTTGCTATTTGCCTTTTTATTCTTCTGGAAGGCTACTCTAATTATAAATAGAAAAAAATAACCACAAACGCAAGACATTTGTCTTTGCAGAGATTTGAGAATATGACTGAGAGGATAGGGAGATCTTATTTTGTAATACTAATTTGATAGTGAAGAACCAGTCAAGACGGAGGATTATGAACAAATTTTAGATGTTCTATATTGCTTTTATCCCCTGTAAATAGACATTGATATTAAGCGTGCTTTTGCAATTCAGCCACAATACCTTTCCATGCTCATTTACCTTTTCTCTGTTAACTGTTCTGATGGTTTATGTCAGAGAGTGTTGGAACTCGTACCTGCCTTGCAGAATCACATTGACTGACAATAGTAACTTATGGGAGACCACTGCTTTTAGAATGTTTTTCTGTTATTTAAAATTCTCCTTAAATAGCATGAGATAATCTAAAAAGTCCTGTTGATTGTCAAGAACTCAAGAACAGTGTTGAAGTAAATGCACTCCAAATCTACACAAATTAAATGTTTAATGAATAATATTGAAGGATTATAAGTAGCTAAAGCATGTCACCACCTGTGACTTTTATTTATATATTTATTATAAAAAATACTTCTATCTCATAAGTCTTTTGCTTTAGAATTATAAAAGGTATAATAATCTCATCTTTATGTGTTTATGCCACCCACAGATTGTGGAATCCTGTGGGCATGCATCATATATTTTAAACAGATATTCTGCCAGGGACCTAGACAGCTTTTCTGGTGTATAATTCTACATCATACACTTCTACAAATGTATAATGTATACATTACCATCAGGAAAGCTGCCTAGGGACTGCAGAAGACAAATATTGAATTATTTCCATCAATTAAATGCTTCTACTGAGACCCTGCAAAATGTATAACAATATTTCCAGAAAGTAAAAGACAATGAAAAATTTAAAAAAACTATAGCATTTTACACATCCCAAGAAACATATTCTAACTATATGATCTTTTATTTTCTCATATAGGTAGTTACAACAACATGTATTAATATCATAACAAAGCTTAAAATAGCCCATACATGTAAGAAGTGGCAGATTCAGTTTAGAAACCCTGAAAATAATGCTCTCCATTTGGTAACATTTAATAATATCCTGGTATCTTAAACAAAATTTATGCATTTAGTGAGACTAATTTATTCCTAGAAAGTGGTTTAGATTCTCAAGTCTCACTCAGATTTAGTTTTCTTCTTCCAATTAGAAATGATTATAATACAATAGCCAAATCCAGGGTTTCTCATTGTTGACATTATTAAATTTTAGGGCTGCAAAATCCTGTGTTATCAGAGGTCTGTCTTGTGCATTGTAGGATGTTTAACAGTATCCCTCATCTCTGTGTATTATAGGCAAATGTGACAGTCCAAAAATGACCTAGTCTGAAAAGAAGAGCATCTTAACTTTTGATATTGTGGAACACATTACCACAAACTCAGTGGCTTAAAACAACACAGTGGCTTATTGTATCGCTTTCCACGATCAGGAGCGTGAGTTAACAGGGCCCTCTGCTCAGGATATCACTAGGCTAATTTTGGAAGAATCGTTTTCTTACAGTTCAATTCTGAAGTCCCCATGTTCCTGCCAGATGTTTCCAAGAACAACTTTCTACAGGCCGCCCTAAGTTTCTTGGCACATGACCCACATAGTCAGGTCACAACATGAGTGCTTGTTTCCTTCTAAGCCAATAAGAGCTTGTCTCTCTGACTTTAGATCCCCTTCTCATGCTATATAATGTAGAGCAGAGTCTTTATTGTAAAGAACACACTATGTATCCACATGTGACATCATGTGATTTGCAAATTGCTTTCAAATAATTAGCAATTAGTTGACATACAGATATAGACAGATGATTGATAAATGAATAGATAAACTGAACTGTGTTCCTACAAAACTCATATGTTAAATCCCTAAAGTAACTCAGAATGTTCCTGTATCTGGAGATTGGTCTTCAGGCAGGTAATTAACTGACAGTGAATACATTAGGGTGAACCCAAATCCAGTATGACTGATGCGCTTATAAGAAGAGTAAGTTTGAGCATAGACAGAGGGAAGACAAGGTAAAAACATAATGATAAAACAGTCATCTATAAGCCAAGGAGAAAGGTCTCAGAAGGAGCCAATTTTACAAAGTGTATGGTTCTTTTATAGCAGCCCTAGCAAAATAATACACAGAGATAGATGAAAAATTGATTGATAGATATACACATTAAGAAAGAGAGTGCGGCCCTGGCTGATGTGACTCAGTGAATTGAGCACCAGCCTGCAGCCCAAAGGGTGGCCGGTTCTATTTCCAGTCAGGGTACATGCCTGGGCTGTGGGCCAGGTCCACGGTAGCGGGTGCTTGAGAGGCAACCACACATTGATGTTTCCCTCCCTCTCTTTCTCCCTCCTTTCCCCTCTCTCTAAAAATAAATAAATAAAACCTTTTTTAAAAAAGAGAGAGGGGGAAAGAGCATACTATATTCCAGTTAGAAAAGTTTAAAATTAGGAATTATGCACTTATAACTGAAGAACCTGAGAAGAAAACATCAGGCTAGACACACTTACACTTTAGAGAAGTGTTATCACAATCAGTGAAGCAAACGCTGAACTCCTAGGCCTGAAGCACCAAAGTAGATAATTCTTAGTAACTCTGTGAAAAGCAACGGAAATGCCTAAGAATTTCTAAGCAGGTGTAAAGACTGAATTATGTTCCCTCAAAATTGATATGTTGAAGCCCTAGCCTCCAAAACCTAAGAATGTAAATGTATTATAGAAAAGAACCTTTAAAGAAGTAATTACATTAAAATAAGTTCATTAGAGTGGTTTCTAATTCAATCCTACTGATGTCCTTATAAGAAGAGGATATTAAGACATAGTAATCCAATTTTATAGGTTTTCTCATAAGATTGGAGATGAAGACAGGCAAAGAGGCATGAGGACATGCACTGGGGGTGTGGGTCCTCAGAGGGATGACCCACATAGTCAGAGGAATGTCCTCAGTGCACAGAGGGATGACCATGTAAGGACCAAGCAGGGAGAAATCAGCCATTTGCAAGCAAAGGAGAAAGACCTCTGGAGTCCTGCTGGCATCCTGATCTTGGACTCTCAGCCTCCAAAACTGTGAGGGGGGGGGAAAAAAACTCTGTTGTTAAGCCCCCCAGTCTTGTATTTTTGTTATTGAAGGCCCAGCGAACTAATACTGAAAGATATTCATCTGCCTCAGTCTGTGGCCAGCAAAGTAGGTGGTTCTTAAGAAACTGCCAGGAAGTCAAAGTGAATCTGTCATCAAGATGCAACTGCCTCTGGAAAATAATAGCTTCTTTTCTTCTGCTTCCAAATCTCACATGATTCTGGGTTTCACATAGGAATGGGGATTCTGGGAAATATAGTATCCAGCTGCTCTTTTGCATACAGAAGAGAATTCAGAAGATGTTATCCCTGAATCTAAGTTGACAACACACAATGAAGCAGAATATTAATCAGAAATCTGTTCCTGAATCTTAGCTTGTTGTTATTTTTGGAGTGGTTTCTTCAGTTCTAAAATGTTATTTCTGCAACACTTGAGTCTTCATGAGTGCTCTTACTCTTTCTCTTTTAAGTATACATTTCTCCCCAGCTGTTCTATTTCATTAGGACTTACCTAATCCATAAATTGTACTTATTTTTCACTTGGTTACTGGGTCTTCTTGGATTAATTTATTTATATTTCTGGCCTGCTCATTGTTTTATATCCTAGGGTAAATTTAAAGATGGTCACAATAATTAATTTATCTTCTGACAAGAGTTTCCTAGTCAGTAATTTGTCAGTGCTTGTAGCATGTAGGAGACACAACCCTCTAAGGAGTCTTCAAAGAGGCAAAAGAGGGCAATTTCTCAGTTTAGGAGACAGAGCATAAAGCACAGCAGACCCTTCGGGCCAAACTCCATCCTCTAGAAGACCACCGAGCAGAGACTCTCATCAGTATCTGCGGCACAATTGCTCACTTCCAATATTCTGTAGTAGTTGAGACCTCAAGCCCTAAATGCTGTCAGGTCCAGGAAGGTAGATAAGGTAGATGTCAAAGGCCATCACACTGCTGTCTTTCTCAACAGTTGAAGAACTGGAAAGTCAAAATCTGATATTTAATAACAACAACATAAAAAACAAAACTGTTCTCTTCCTACCATATCAAGCAGGATATGACATTTTGAACTTTTAATATTTTCAATTACTTACAGACAGAAATATAAGACACAAATGACTAAATATTTCTTAGACTAACAACTATTATCCAGGCTTCTCTATTCCTCGGCTAATTATCAGAAATAGCTGTTTTTCATTATCTGAAACAGTTTAAATTTCTACAAATAAATTAATGAAAGAAAAGATGGACCTTAAAAGAAGATGGATGAACACTGAATACAAAAGTATTTCTCATTTGTCATCTCACTGGCATTCAAAAGGCCTAGTAAATGAAATATACCTCTTTTCTGGATAGAAGTTCTCTCTCCTTTACACCAGTTGCCTTAATAATAGATAATTATAGCCTGTCTACAGACTTTCTAGAGCTTAAATGGGATATAATTTTCTTCATTTCCTGTCTTAAGTCACTTTTAAAATGTGTTGAAAAATTTTAAACATCTGCTTAATTCCACTGAAGAAGTGGGTATGTTTTATTATAAGTGAGGCAATCTGTATGTTTAGCTTATTTCTTATGTGTATACATTCAGCATGGTGATTTGACATAAATGGACCTACATGTTTAAATTACACATTTATTCTTTATTTTCCACATCCAGAATTTTTTTAACATGTAGAAATTTAAGATGACAATTGCAAAGGTGATCATGTATGAAGCCAGAGCATCCTCGTCCATTCATTTTAATTGGCTCCAATTATCTACAGATTGAAAACAGACACTTGTCCTAGGAGACAGAAGCTTTTAGAGCATCATGTCTTACTAGCTTTCAAGTCAAACTTAGTTTTATTCCTTTGGCAGCTGCTCAAGCTTATCACTACGTAATTGGCACCAACAGCTGCTTCTGCCGTATAAACCATGTGAACATCACACATTCCTAACTCTTACCATCTCATTTTAATATCAGTATGCTTTTTGTTCAATAAACAAAAAAACAACCAAAAAATAGTATGTCAAGTGTTATAATCTTGAAATCAGAAAAATTATAGTCCAAAGTATTTCTTTCATGATCTAAAGCTGACACAATATCATAGTTTCTTTAAAGCCATGTATATATTCATTTTTCTAGGTAGTATGCAAAAAATATCTATGCAATTATAAAAGAGCTCAACTTCTGCATTTAGCACTAAATTGCAAATCTGTCTCTACCTGTGAAACACAATTTGAAATAATGGACAGGAAAGACATAAGGCAAAGTAGAGCTTTATCAAGATACTGCCTCAAGGCCTATGAAGTTTTTCCAATTGATGATAAGGTGAACTAAAATTGCTAATTCAAAAGCATATCTCCTTCTGGTACCATAAACCAAACTTTTATCCATCTGCCTTCTCAGTGGGATGCAGACCTTTGGTCCACACTAGAATTTACTTTACGTATGTTCTTTAAAAAAACAGATGTTCCTCTTAATCATGCCCGTTAAATGTGCAGTAAGCTTAGGAAATACATTCTGTCTGACAAAGATATATCTAAAATAAATAAGACCGTTCAGTTCTTTAACAGCAAATAATTCCACTTGATCATGAGTTCATTTATTCACACACTTCCATGAAATGGTATTGAATATCTTTCAGGGTCCATATATTGTATGAGGAAAAAATATAAGCCGTGTGAGTCCAATAAATGATATTAATGCATGTATATTTTAACAGAGGATAGATAAGATTAATATAATTATAAATATGTACAAGTACAAATATACATAAATTAATATATATGAATCAATAAACATGTAATAGTCACAATAGTTGAATTTCACTGTTTCCAGAGAACAAAATAATTCATTTAAAGGAATGATTTTAATACTCTCCTTTCTTGAAAGTGCATTATTTACTTTGAGTTGACTTCTTTACTTCATAAAATAGAAGAAACAAAGACTTTCAATGTTTTTCTTCTCTATCACGTTATCAAACACATTGCCATAAAGGGAAACTCTGATCATCATACATCTGTAACAGAACCAGAGATGGTTTTAGTCCCTTCACCGATCCACTTAATTAACCAAGGACATTAAAATACATCAGTTTCCTAAAAAATTTTGTTTGATATCATGACATTGTTAGGAAAACTAGAGAAATATGGATTGTTTTCTTAACAACCCAGCTCCTCAAAGTAAAACATTCACAGCTTCTAAGCATGCCCTACAAATAAACACGGACTGTCACAGGCTCACATGTACACAAAAAAACCACAAACACATTTCATGTCCTCCTACTTTTGAACCATCATTCCTATACATTGTTAATATTGGTGAAGTGATTCATTCTATTTCCACAAAAGTACATGTCTGTATCAAATTGGGCACTGTTGATTTATTCATTTTTAAATAATGTAATTTATTTTTTTTTCCTTTGAAACATGGACTATGCTAAGCAATGGTGAAAAGGAAAAACAGTTCATAGTCCTTGCCCTCTGGAAGTTTGCTTTCCTGATGGTTAAAGAAGTGCTCTCTGTTCTTAGTTTGTGGAGAGCTTTTAAAATGAGTGCAAGTGGAATTTTATCGAATGTAATGTAATGTAATTAATTAATTAATTAATTAAGTTGGTTATTTGATTGCCTTTTAATTATATTTTATTGATTATGTTACTACAGTTCTGTTTTTTTACACTTTGCCCCACCCCTCAACCAGCACACCCCACTCCCTTAGGCAATCCCCCAACTTGTTCATATACATGGGTCAGGTGTATAATTTTTTGGCAACTCTACTACCTATACTGTACTTTACATCCCCATGGCAATTCTGTAACTACCTATTTGTACCTCTTAATCCTTTCACCTCTTTGCCCGTTCCCCCATCACTCTCCCATCTGGCAACCATCAAAATGCTCTCTGTTTCCATGATTCTGTCTCTGTTCTTCTTCTTTACGTAGTTTGTGTCTCAGATTCAACTGTTGAAAGATTTGTATTTTCTACCATTTTATTGTTCATAGTTTTTTAAAATACTTTTAAATTGTATTGTTGTTCAAGTAGTTTTCTGCCCTTTCCCTCCACCTCTTTCCCCAACCCCAGCCAACCTCACTGTCCTCCCCTGATTCCACTCACCCTTGGTTTTGTCCATGTGTCCTTTATGGTTGTTCCAGAAAACCTTTCACCCTTTTCCCTCCATCATCTCCTCCTATCTCCCCTCTGGTTACTGCCTGGCTGTTCTTAACTTCAACGTCTCTAATTATGTTTTGCTTGCTTGTTTGTTTTGTTGATTAGACTCCAGTTAAAGGTGAGATCACATGGTATTTGTCTTTCACCGCCTGGCTTATTTCACTTAGCATAATGCTCTCCAGGTCCATCCATGCTGTTGCATAGGGTAGAAGCTCTTGCTTTTTTCTGCTGTGTAGTATTCCATTGTGTAAATGTACCACAGTTTTTTTTATTCACTCATTTACTTAGGTTGCTTCCAGCATTTGGCTATTGTAAATTGTGCTGCTATGAACATTGGGGTGCATAGGTTCTTTTGGATTGGTGCTTTAAGGTTCTTAGGATATAATCCTAGCAATGGAATTGGTGGGTCAAAAGGCAGTTTCATCTTTAGTTTCTGAGGAAATTCCACACTGTTTTCCATAGTGGCTCCACCAGTGTAATCCCACCAACATATCATCCATAGTCTCCATATCCTCTCCAACAGTTGTTGTTTGTGGCTTTGTTTATAATGGCCATTCTCACTGGTGTGAAGTGGTATTGCATTGTGGTTTTAATTTGCATCTCTCTGATGGCTAGCAATGCTGAGCATCTTTTCATATGTCTCTGGATCCTCATATTGGTTATAGTTTTGATCTTCTGTTTCTTAAATAAGTACCTTTAACATTTCATATAATAATGGTTTGGTGATGGTGAATTCCTTTAGTATTTTCTTTCTCTTTTTTTTTTTTTTTTTTTTTTTTTTTTTTGAGGGGGGTGGGTCTGGGAAGCTGTGTATCAGCCCTTTGATTCTAAATGGTATTTTTGCTGGGCAGAGCAATCTTGACTGTAGGTCATTCCTTTGCATGACTTTGAATATTTTTGCTAATTCCTTCTCACTTCCAAAGTCTTTTTTGAGAAATCAGCTGACACTCTTATGGTAACTCTGCTGGCTGTAACTAACTTCTTTTGTCTTGTTGCTTTTAAGATTCTCTCTTTATTTTTAATTTTTAGCATTTTAATTATGTGTCTTGGAGTAGGCCCCTCTGCATCCATCTTGTTTGTGACTCTGTGCTTCCTGGATTTGCATGTCTATTTCCTTCACCAAATTAGAAAAATTTTCTTTCATTATTTTGTCAAATATATTTCCAATTCCTTGCTCATTCTCTCCTCTTTCCAGTACCCCTATAAGGTGAATGTTGGATCTCTTGAAGCTATCCCAGAGGCTGCTTATACTATCTTCATTTTTTTCTTTTTTCTTCTTGTTGTTCTGGTTGGTTGTTTTTTTGCTTTCTTATGTTCCAAATCATTGATTTGATTCTTGGCTTCATCAACTCTACTGTTTCCCTGTGAATTGTTCTTTATTTCAATTAGTGTATCCTTTGTTACTGACTGGATTGTTTTTAAGCTTTTGAGGTCTTCACTAAATTCCTTGAGCATCCTTATAACCAGTGTTTTAAACTCTACATCTGATAGATTGCTTATCTTCACTTCATTTAGCTAATTTTTTGCAGTTTTCACCTGTTCTTTCATTTGGGTCATGTTCCTTTGTCTCCTCATTTTAGCAGCCTCCCTGTGTTTGTTTCTATGTATAGGTAGGGCTGATTTGACTCTGTGTTTTGGTAGCATAACCTACTGTAGTAGATGTCCTGCAGAGTCCAGTGGAATAGCCTCCCATATTACCCAAGCTGTGTACTCAATGTGCCCTTTGTGTGGGATGAATTTACTCTCCTCTTATAGTTTAACCTTGGTTGCTGTTGGCAGATCAGTAGGAGAGATTTACCCAGGACGGTCAACTGCAAGGATGGGCTGTGATCACTGACCACCAACCTCCACCCTCCATGGAGTATCAGGTGTGCAAGGGCAGGGTGGTGGTACTCTGATGTGGTCTGTAGCTGTCCACTGGGTGCACTGACTCCAGGGCTTCCCAGATGGTGTAGGCCAAGGTCAACTTCCACCTGTATTTTTCCCAGGGCTACCTTGCCTGGTCTATAATGCAATTTGAGATGGCTGCTACTTTTGCTGGGCTTGGAGATTCCCAGGGAAAGCCAAGGTGTGGATCTAGGCTGGCTGCTGCTAGAGCCCAGCCTGTGGCTCCCTGAAGCTAGATGTTGCTTATTTGATAAGATTTAGGAAGTTGTGAATCATCAGCCAAGATCAGCCATTCGTATGGAAAAGCCCTGGGTGGGCCCATAAATTGGGTGAGGCAGAGTGTCTCGGAGTCTCCAAGGTGGATTAAACAGTGTTAGCCAAGTTGATGGAGTCTCAAATATGGCACCAGCTGGCCAGGTCTGTTGGGGGGAGGTTTAGAAAAGGGACAATGGCCTTTGTTTGCCTTGATGCCAAAAACTTCAGTTTCTCCCAATGTGTCACTGATGCCTTTCAAGTTGCCTCTCTGGTGCTGGAGCTCAGAGGGAGTGAGTCTGAGTAGGTGAGTCCATGTGTGTGTTCTTTAAGAAGAACTGCTTGGGGGTACATCAGTTTCTTCTACCAACACAATACCTACTGGATTTTGCAGCCAGAAATTGTGGGGACTTATCTTCTTGGCACTTGGAACATGCGCTGGGGGGCCTGGTGTGGGGCTGGGACTCCTCACTCCTGAGATAGCCCTCTCAAATTTTTATCCACCACATCTGGGTGAGTGAGCAGCCCATTCCACGTTTGCACCCCTCCTACCAGTCTGGATGGATGTGGTTTCTCTAATTCTGTAGTTGTCTGACTTCCATTCAACTCAATTCCTGATGGTTCTGAGTGATGGTTGTCCTGTATTTTATTGTAATTTTGATGTGGTTGTGTAACAAGGCAAGCTATGACTGCCTACACCACTGTCATTGATTGAAATTACTATATAACTCTTCTTCCTTAGTATTTTAATATGGTGAATTATAGTTTAACTTCTAAATGTTAAACTAGTCTCATTTTAAATAAATTTCAATTGGTCATAATGTATTAGCCCTTAACATATTGCTGGATTTTCTTTGTTAAGATTTCGTGGAATATTTTTGTCCATATTCATGATGGATATTTGTTGGTTTCTTTCCTGATAATATCTTTATCTGATTATGATAGCAGGATGTTGGACTGCTAAATTAAGTTGGTCATATTTTTTTTTCCCATTCAGTATCTTGGAAAGACTATGTAGAATTGATATGACTTCTGTCTTACATATTTGGGAGAATTCACCAGTTGAACCACCAGGGACTGAGACTTTTTTGGATAGTGTACTACTCATGGTTTTATTTCATCAGGAATGAATTTCAGTTGTTTGTATCTTTCCAAGGAATTGGTTGTTTTCCTCTGCTTTTTCAAATGTGCTGGCATAAAATTGTTTGTAATATTACCCTATTATCATTTTAATATTGGGGGCAAATATTTTATCTTCTTTCCTTTCTATGTTAGCATTGCTAGAGTTTTATCAATTTTATTGATCTTTACCAAAAAACAACTATTGGCTTATTGATTTTCTCTGTCGTTTTGTTTTTAATTTCATTGATCTCTGCTCTAATGATTATTATAAACATTTTAATATAACCTTATTAATCTAGGTTTATCTTGCTTTTCTATCTCTAGTTCTGAAGAAGAACACTTAGTTTATTGATTTTAAATCACTCTTCTGTTCCAGTATGTGCATTTAATGCTATAAATTGTCCTCTAATCACTGTTGTAGCTATTATTTTTGTTTTTGTTTAGTTCAAACTCTTTTCTTATAGTTCTGAGTCTATTTTAGTCTATAGGTTGTTTAGAAATTATTAATTAATGTCCAAGGCTTTTTGAATTTTCCATATGTCTTTTTGTTACTTATTTCTAGTTTCATTCTATTATAGCCACAGAATATGAGAATATGCTTTGTATGGTATCTATTCAATTAACTTAAATAATTACTTATATATTTTTATATTCATTGCTCTTTCTTAAAGACTTCTTCTAGAATCATTTCTGTCTAGCCTGAGGAACTCCCATTAGCATATGTGTTTGTTTGTGCATGTGGGGGCAGGGACATCTGCTAGTGACAGAATCTCTTAGTTTTTCACAATTTGAGAATATCTTTATTTTGGTGTGTATCCTTAAAAAAATGAATGGATGCAAAATTCTAGGTTGAAATAATTCATTTCGTTTTCCCCCATGTTTAATCTGGACAGAGGTTTATCTATTTTACATTTCAGCTGGCATCTAAAGTGATCCTAGTATTTGGTTTATACATCCTTTGCTGTGTTCCAATCAACTGTCCTATTAACTCCATGAAGGGGGCCCCAGACTTATTGACATCTGTAGACAGAATTTGAGGGCTCTCTTATCTAGCTTGCTTCTCTCCAGGATTTCCCCACACTCTCTGTATCACAAGAGCTCTTTACCCACTCTTCTGCATAGACATATTTTCTGTTTACTTCCTCAATAATTTAGCTTCTCATGTTGTAATGCAGTTGTGTTCTTCTGGAGCTACTCTCAGACCTAGGTGTTATGAGCAAAAAAAAAGTAAATTCCCCCAAACTCTGGACCACAGGAATTCTTTTCTGTATTCTCTCTATCGAGAAAAAAACAGTTTTATCTTGATCTTTTAGAAGTCTAATCTATTATACACTACTGATGATTGAGTCCTTTTAAAAATCCCCTCCAGTTATAAATCAGGGACACTTTGTTGTTCGGGATTTTATCCTACGATGATAACTGTACAGTTCATTCTCTAAGTGGTACCGCTTCTGTCAGTTCCATCCTATTTGTCTGTCATCCCTCCTGTTTTTGCAAACACAATAAAGTTCTGCTTGCACAAAACTAACCCTTCCTTTAACTTTTATCTCATACTCCTGTTTGATTAGAAGTTTTTCTGAAAATATGTTTGCTTGCTTGATTGATTGTTATCGTTGTTCAGTTTTCTCAATTTTCCCCCATTGCTCTCTCCTGCCTGTCTCCCTAACCCCTCCCCTCCGTCAATCCCCGCCCTGTTACCATGGGACCTTTATATATGTTCCTTGACTAGACCCTTCCCCTTCTTTCCCATTATCCTCCCCGCTTACCCTCTGGTTACTGTCAATTTGTTCCTTATTTCCATGTCTCTGGTTCTATTTTGCTTGTTTGTTTTGTTCATTAGGTTCCACTTAAAGGTGAGATCATATGACGTATGTCTTTGCTGATAAGTACATTGTTCCATTTTTTAATCATGACCTACCATTACATACATTAAGAGTAATTTAACAGAAAGCAAGTGAACTAAAAATTTTAATTATTGCCAAAGAAAGTAAATGAAATAACCAAGAGGTAAATGAACATAAGCCTTTTATTTGTGCATACTCACCTCTTTTTAAAGTATACTTTGGAAGTTTTTTGTAATTTTAGTTCAATTTTAAATGTTTTCTTAGAAAATAAGAATATTGCACATGGTATCAATCCTAAACTGTACTATCCAGTATATGGTTCAAGTGTCTACAAAATTAACATTATATGCTGTCTTAGCAGGAAGATTTTATGCTATAGTACTTGTCTTATTAGATGAATTTCCCCTTCAAACAATAAAAATCTGTTTCACTGAAATTTGAAAATTATAATATTTAAGGTAATCTTAATTTTAACATATATTTATGCCCCTAAAATATTAATATTAAATTAAAATGCCAGTAAAGGTAATATTTAGCTTATTTTCAAGTAAAAGCTAGAAAATTATTTTATGCCATTTTAGCATTGGTTTTATTCAAATATTGAATATAGTAATAAAAATAAATTTAATCTCTGGGATTTTAGGCTCAAACCAAGTTTTTGTTCCTTCACATTTGTGATTGATTTTCAATTGCTATTAGCAGATTTTTATATGCATATTTTATTTCATGCCATCTCCTCTTAAATGTTCTATAATTCAGACTTACCTTTTATTTTCCAATTGGGCACGATTAATGAGTTTTCACTACAGATATTGTGGTATGAAAGTCAGTGCTCATTAAGAGCTTTACAATTCAGTAAACTAAATTGAGAATACCTATTTTGGAATTATGAGAGAAGAAAATACTAGAACACCACACATGGTGAGTAAAGAACAGATTGCAATATTATGCACAGCTAGAATATAAAATGCAACCCTTGAAAATCAGGAAATGTCTAATTCTTGTTGTTGGTATAAATCTAATGCCTCCACTTATTTTAATGTCTTGCTGCAACAAAATTTGGTTTCACCTGAAAAGGGCCTATAATGTCCTCAATTTTTATTTAAATCTTTTCTCCTTAGCATATATAGGAAGATAGTGTTCTAACACTAGACATGTTCAATAGCTTAAAAACTTGACTGATATTATGACTCCTACATGCATAGTTTATAGTATATAGTCTTGACAATATCATATGTTTTGCCCTGTATAAAAATAAATTTCATAAGAGCAAAAGATTTGTATGATTCACCAATATATCATGAATAAAGCTTAACATGGTATCTTGGGCAGGAAGGGAGATACAAAAATACTTGTTGAATGTATGGATAGATAAGATATTTTAGGACATTCACCCCTCAAGTTGTTGTGAGTATGTGAAACATAATTGTCTTCTTCCTGACTCCAAGCACTTGAAACATCTTGCTGCACTACTGAACAGCATTATTATTTGTTTACTGTTTTGACCTAGGCCAAAGGAAGAAAGCAATGTAAGATGAGAATGAGAAACGAGAAAGGGGGTGTAAAGATTGGCTTTTGAGCTTTTTTAGATTGTTAAAATGTGTGATAGTATGATTTTAAATAAATAGAATTGCACTCCATCTAACAACTCATGCCTATACCTCTAGCCCCTATGGATTGACATGCCTAAACAACATTAGTGCTAAGTTCTATTAACTAAAATTAAATTAATATGTATTTATTGATCTTCTAGACTGCAATAGAAGATAAATATAACACAGTAAGTTGACAAAAGTGACCTCTGTCTAATTTAGGAAACAAATATTCAAACTTGCTATATTAGAAGAGTGTAATAAAAATTAGAAAATCCAGTGGAAACACATATTAATCACCAAAACCCAATTGTGGTCTGATGTGGTGACTATATCAAGAAAAGCATATTTTAATCCAGTATATTTTCATCAGTGGAAAGAACTAAGAAGAAAAATATGTTAGGATTGCTGGGGCAATTAGGAACCCTATATGTTGCCAAGTGAAGAAATTAAATTCTATTTCTCATAAATATAGTCTTAATTTTCCCTAATAGTAAATAAAATAGCAATAAAAGAAAAAGTGAATTACAGAGAAAACGAGTTTGATGGAAAGAATCGTAAGACTATAATAAAAAGCCTTTATATTCTTTAAACAAAGGAAGAATATTCTTATAACACAAAAAATCATTCTTTTCTGTCATCCATATCTTTTAAATTAATCTATAATATAATGAATTAATTTTATGAAATGTCTTATTTTGTATAAACCAAATTTTAATTACACTGACAAGGTCAAATATCTCAATATAATTTTCTATTTAAATGATTATATTTGTCCATTTTAATTGATCTCTGAGTAATTCTTGTAATTTTGACTTCCAAAAAATAGACACTTAAATTTAAAAAGTAATAGTGAAATTTAAAGTTTCTTTCCAGTGTGGATAACTGATATATTTTTTGTGTGTATGTCAACATACCCACTTAAAGCTCAGTCATATAGTAAACAAAAAATGTCAGGGTCCTTCTGAAGGTTCTCAGGTTTGCACATGTAATGACAATATCACACTAGTTTTCTCAATATTTTGTATTGTTACTTTTATGTGATTAACTAATATTATATTATTTAAGGTACTTAAATACTAAAAACATACCCCACATAACAACAAACAAAACAGCATTATAAATCACCTTTATTATAGTTAACAGAAGGAAACTTACAGGGATAATTACTGTATTTTTTTGGACCATAAGATGCACCTAGGTTTTAGAGGAGAAAAATAGAAAACAAAATTTTGAAGCAAAAAATGTGGTAAAATACATAATATTTCACCAATGTAAATGTAAACAGAACTCAACAGCAGCATTAAAAACCATTATTTCTCCCAAATTTGGGTGGTGGGGGGTGGGAAGTGTGTCTTATAGTCTGAAAAATACAGCATTGAGATAAGGCTTACTTCCAATATTTGTTCTCTTTTACTATTATCCTAAGATCATTGACAGAATTATTTTTATTCTGGGGGATTTTTTTGTACCAGAAACTTACCCATGTTTACATGCAGAAAAGGAGAGAAGAGTCTTTTTTAACATGTGCTGGAGAAGCAGCACATGGAATTTTTAAAAATCAACTCAAGACTCAAAACTTGACAGTATGGTTTGCTTGTGGAAGATAAAGTTTCATTAATTTCCTCACTCTTAAACAAGCACAGAGAAGAGATCTTATTTGGACATAACTGCACGAAACAGCTATTTTTTAAAAATTAAAACTATTTTTTTTAAATTAAAACATGGAAAACTAAGGTGAGAGGAAGTGTATTAAATATTGCAAGTGTTAGGAATTTTATTTGAATTTTTTTTTGTACTAAGTATGAAAAGTTTGACCAACAAATATTCTATTTTTCTGAAACATGAAAGAAAAACATGAAATACTGTGTGTGAAAATATATACTTTTAAAAAACAGTTTTGATTTTTACTGTTGTTCAAATAGTTTCATGCCTTTTTCCCCATCCCTTCCCCCAACCCCAGCCTTCCACACCTCCCTCCCCTGTTTCCACCCCACCTTGTTATTGTCCATGTGTCCTTTGTAGTTGTTCCTGTAAACACTTCACCCTTTCCCCTCATCATCTCCTCCCCTCTCCCTTCTGGTTACTGTCAGCTTGAAAATATATACTTTAAATAAGAAGTCATTAAAAATAACTTGTAAAAGAAATATAATTGAGTCATCATCAACAAAAAGTGTTTTCAAATGTCAAAGTAAGGCACTGCAATTATATCAGCAAATGCAAAGTCAAATATAGAAAATGTTAAATCCCTTTGTGGATTTTAATAATTGCAAGCACACATTTTTCTGGTATTAAATATTGACTATAAAGTGGCCTCCTAAATGACCACAGGTTGCTGAGTAAAGTTGCTAGAGATTGGCTTAAATATTACTTTGATTGAAGTACATATATAATAGAGGAAGTAGACTGAATATTCCAAATAGAGAGAAAAATAAATCGAGAGTACCTTTGTGAATAGGTAATTGCAAGTCTTATCTTGCCTTAAGTCTATAGGTTCTTGGTGAAAGTTTTGAAATAGTATTTATTCTAAATTTTCAAATAGTATTTTTGTTTATGTAAGAGCTCACTCTCAGTGTTGTACATTCAACGATTCTGTACAAATATTAATTACATACATCCACCATCAGAATACGATACAGAATATTCTCATCAACCTAAAAATCCAATGTGTTCTACATTATCCATCTCTGACCCTTTCACTATGGCAACTACTCATCTTTTTATTACCTCCATAGTTTTGTCTGTTGCAGATTATATAGTTTGAATCATACAGCATGTAGCCTTCTTAGATTGACTTTATTCACTTAGTAATATGCATTCAATTTTGCTCCATATTTTTTCATGGCTTGATATATTTTTTATAACAGAATAATTTTATTATTTGCATGTACTACAGTTTCTTATTTATTCATCTACTAAAAATCATTTTGTTTGCTTCACGTTTGGACAATTATGAAAACAATCTGCTATAAACATCATATACCACTTTTAGTGTGGACATGACTTCCACTTCATTTGGGTAAATATCAAGGAGCACAATTGCTAGATTGTATCATTAGCATTTTAAAGGAAACTATAAAACTGTCTTCCAAAGTAGGTGTACCATTTCACAGTCTTAGCAGTAATATACGAAAATTCCCATTGTTCTACATCCTCATCAGCATTTGGTGTTCCCAATGATCTAGTTTTTGGCCATTCAGACGTATTTGTAGTGGCAGCTCATTGTTGTTTTAGTCTTCCTTTCCCTGATGACATGTGTTTGTAGCCTTATTCCTCATCTGGTATCTTCTTTGGTGAAATGTCTGTTAAGGACTTTGGCTCTTTTTAAATCAGGTTATTTCCTTTTCCTTGAGTTGTAAGAGTTCTTTGGACATTTTGGGCAATAGTCCTCTATCAGATGTTTATTTTAGAAACATTTTCTCCCAGGTTGCCATTTGTCTTCTAATTCTCTTGATATTGTCTATCACAGTACAGAAGGTTTTTTTTTTAATTTTTAGTTTTTTAAATTTTAATAAAGCCCAGCTTATCAATTATGTCTTTCATGGATCATATCTTTGGTGGTATATCTACAAAGTTATCATTATACCAAAGGTCAACTAGGTTTTCTTCTAGAATTTTTATAGCTTTGCATTTTACCTTAAGGTCTATGAGCCATTTTGAGTTAATATTTGTAAATGTAAAATTCATCTTTTGGTTAGTTTGCATGTGGATATCCAGTCCTTCTAGTTCCATTTGTTAAGGCTATCTTTGCTTCTTTGTATTATTGGTTTTGCTCCTTGCTATGTTTTTTTTTTCCAGTCATTTTTTCTCATTGCTCCACAGCTGTAGAAATTTTTTTAGTCATATCCCTAATCTCAGATATTCTTAACTATTTTCAGCCTCCTAATGAGTTCATCAAAAACATTCTTCATGCCTGTTAAAGTGCTTTTGATGTCTAGAATACCCTTATTCTTTTTTAGAATTTTCATCTCCCAGCTTACATCATCCCTCTGTTTCTACACCTTATCTTCTTTTTTCCCCATTAAAACCCTTAACATAATAATTACGGTATGTGTGTGTGTATATGTACATGTATGTATATATGTATGTATGTATACACGGTGTGTGTGTGTGTGTGTGTGTGTGTGTATTCATATCCCTAGTCTGGTAATTCCAACATTCCTGCCATATATGCTTGTGATTCTGATGCTTGTGCAGTCAACTGTGCTTTTTGCCTTTTAGTATGCCTTGTGATTTTTTTTGAAAAGTGAACATGATTTTATGGGTAAAATAAATTATGATAACTAGGCTTTTAACAATTTTGTGGTAAGGAGTAGAAAAAGGGGAACAAGTGTACAGCTCATGCATATGCCTGAGTTTTTCGGTGAACCTGTTACAGAACTCTGCCAATGCTCTTCAGGAAGAGCTGTGGGGTTTGATTGCCCGCTGCCAAGAAGCGTGACTCCCAGTGCAAGAGTTTGGTGAAAAAGGAAGAGGGTTGTTTATTTACAGGTTATATAGATTTAGAACAATGGCAGATTTCTGCCATTAAGTCCCACTTCCTTTAAAACACCCGAAAACACATAGTCCTACATCCCTTTGCCAATCTGGGTCAATATCAGAATATGGCAGTCATAGGTACCATCTTTCAGGAAAGCAGCATTCAGAGTCACAGTTCAGTTCAGCTCCAGGCACCTCCCACGAATCTGTACTTGGTTAAGCAGGGCCCCACACAGCTCCATCAGCTCTGCCACCTCTTCTCCAGACAGGTTTACCAGGAGGTCCCCTCTTTTTTACTCCATCTCTTACTCCAAACCACATGGCATCTCCTCCTCCAACCTTCGTAAGTATCTCCTTACACACTGGACCTCATGGTGAACTGCGGCCATTTCTCTACACACTTTCAAATCGCATGACTAATTCCTCCTTCTCTTTCACCCCACCCTTATTTTAAATACTTGACCAGAACTTCCTGTGTGACTTCATATCCAGCCTCTCCTATGAAGTGCTACTTTTGCCGGTTCCCTGTATCTTTTACCCTCTTTTGGGTGCCATCTTTAGTTAAGGCAAGAGTTCTCAGTGATGCAGGGGTATCTGGCTCCTGCCTCTTGTGCAGGTGCTGTATAAGTTCCCCTGGCCATGTCATTTGTCCATGAATGCCCCAAAGTCATGTATACCTTTGCCCAGGGTGGCAGCGCAGCTTTTAACTTGCCATTGTTATGCAAAGTATCTTAATAGCTGCATCATCTACCTTTCCCTTCCTACAGCCTAGGTTTGTGGGAGTTTTCTTTCTATTTGGGGGATCCCTGCTCTGCTCCCTATTATAAACTGTTGTCCTTTGACGGTGCACTTCACCCACCCCCCATTAGATGGGACCGGATAGATGGCGGTGCTGGAGTTGTGTATTTCCCTTCATGCAGTTAGGTTAGGCTCTGATAGTTTCTCTTGATTGCTGGCCTTGTTAAGAAAAACAAAATGCTCTTGTATATGTATTTCAAAGCTGTTTCTTTTTTCTTCCTCCTGCTGGAAGCTCAAGGGCATTTTTCTCTGATATTCACTGTGAGGACCTAGTAGATCTCCTGGAGCTCAAACTCACAATAGAGAGCTCCTATGACTGGGCTCTCTGAAGATTTTAATTCTCAGATTTGTCCACACTGAGCCTCCAGCAATTCATCAGTTACAGTCAATGTGTGTCCTACCTGGGCATTGGTTCCCACAGAGGCATCTACTTGAGAATTTCTGCTCCAGTAAAAAGTAATTATCTGTATACACCTGTCTCTCTCTCAAATTTTGGGAACAGCAGTTTTCCCTATGGTGTTAGTTCCCTGATAGCTCTAGGAAGGGTTATTGATATTTCATTTTGTTAGCTTGTTACTTGTTTTTAGCATAAAATAGCAACTTCTAAATTTCTTAAGCGTAGACTAGAAACTGGAAGTTTCAAATTGGTTTCTCTCTTTTTTATATTAGAGGTTTTCTTCAATTTTCTGGTAATCTTTGAATATCTACATATATATGCGAGTACGAGTTAAAAGGTTAATTGAAAACTCTCAGCAGATGGGTGTGTCTTGAAGAATCTCCTGATAGCAATACTTTTGTACTTTCACATCAAATAGGTCTAGTTATAATTGCCCACCCGAAAGGCCTGACTGCCAGTATATTAAGAGTCAAGTGTGAAAAGAGTTTCTAGTTTTAAGCACAGAATATGCATTTTTTTCATTTAATCACTCCTTCCCCTAAGGTTTCCATTGTGATAACCCTGTCCCCAGCAAGGTACACCTGTTTTGTTTCCAAGGCCAGTCTCACTCTTTTAACCTCTCAAAAAGCAAACTTTTTGTTTCCATCTAGAATAAGCTGTTACCCAGCTGTATTGTGTTAAGAAAGAGAACTCTTAACTGCCTCTCTCTTAAACTGCTTACCATAGGTCTCCCTCGTTGCAGCATCTCTTTATCACAACTCCCAGCAGCACCTGATGGCCCTAATTCCTGAGGCTGTGGGGAATTATGCAGTGTAAAACAGACTCATTCTCAACTTGCACCACTAATGACTGAGTATTTGGATTTCTTTGGTCTGACAATTCAGATCTGTGAGTTCACTTAACCACTCTTCTAACCGTCTTCTACCTTCCTAATGTGTTGTTCTTGACTCCCTTCTTGTTCTCTTCGTCCTTATAGCTTTATGGCCTTAAAATATACCCCTTAAGTTTTTTAAATGATTTTTGCATACTGTGAAATTAAGCACCAGCATTCAGTCCACCATTCTATCTACCTGGACATCTCTAGTGTTCTAACCCATACAAAATCAAGATATTCCATTAAATGTATTTTACCCATGAAGAAGTATAACAGAAAAAAGACCCCCCTAGGGGTCTTTTACTCTTTGATTCTTTTTGTCCACTGTCAATATTAACTGTGGCTCTTAATGCCAGAGTTTGGTAAAAAGGAAAGGAACTATTTATTCAAAAACTATACAGGTTCAGAATAATGGCAAAATGGTGCCATTAAATCAGAAAGTCCCTTTAAAACACCCTCACACACACACACTCAGAGTCCTGCCCCACCTTTGTCAAATTAGGCTGCTCAAGAGTACCACATCCAGGAAAAGAAATAGAAGTCTATACTTCAGCTAGGCTCCCACTCTTAGCCCAAAATCATGTCCTCACAGTGGGCCAGGGAATCCCTCTGTATTCTTTCAAATTGTGTGGTCAAGTGAGAGAGCTTCTCATGGCTGCTACATCCTGCTTTCCTGCTTTCTAAGTTGCTTGGTCAAGAGAGCCCCATCTCTGCTCCTAAACCATATGGTTAAGCCTCAGTATGGCTATTGCTCCTGGGTTTAAATCCCAGTGTGGATCTTCCACTATAACCCAATTTCTGACTCCACCCACACTGTGTTACACCTGTCAGTAGTCTGGTTTCTTCTGCCTTTCTTGGCTGCCATTGTTAGTCTGGGCGAGCATGTCCCCACAACACAGAAGCCACCTCCAAACTGCTCTCACAGACACAGGAAGCCCCTCTGCTATAGAGCATCACAGGTTAGAGTCACACCCATCTCTAAACTCAGCTCACACATAGCTTTTTAAGATTATTAAAACACCTGCCAAGTTCTTCAGCTATGCAAAGTAGCTCTCTATGTCCCTGCTCTGCTTCCCTCATCCCCCAAGCGATGGCTATGAGGGTTTTCTCCATTTGAGGGTATCTTCTAGCTCAGCACCGTTACAAAATTACACCACAGATTTAACTCCTGTAGGATCATTCTTTCTACCAATTTTAGTATAAGTCAAAATGTTAAAAATATTGATCAAGAATAGAATTTTAAAATGAATGTTTTTAAAGATAACAGTTCAACTCTTTAAAAAATGAAGAGAAAGATGTTATAGAAAATGTCTAGTCACATGAAAACATCAAAAGAACACATCACAGAGCATTTCTTGTTTTATGTTTCTATTTCTCCCTATTGTGTTCCCAAAACATAAAATCTAGTTGTTAGACTCCTCAGATCTGCCAGTTAATCTCAAAGGCAAATGCAAGATCTTGCCCTAATGCTTCCAAATCTAGCCGTAATGTTTTATATTTTGTATTACTTATGAAACTGTACAGTATAGTCGATTGGCATCTGATAAAAATATAGTACCTGTGATATATAAATATTGCATCCTTCTTATGCAAATAATTTGAAACTTTAGAATATCTGGTTAATTAATATGAAATACCAATGAATATTAACACTAGCTATATTTCCATATTGTGAAAGGGTAAAATATATATTTAATAAACATAGAATTAATTAGAGATTGACTATTATAGTTTCAGTCTCTTATGTGTGCCGTTGGTTTGTAAGTTCATCAAACAGTATACGTGTGAGGATTTATTTGGTAGAATCTCAATATTCTATGATGTTGTGATTTTAAATTAATGTAGTTAACTTTTATGAACTTTTCATGCCTGAAAAGAATTGCTTATTAAGGTAATGTGACACATCCAAGTTTTAGTGCTTGCTATTATTATTTTATTCACAAGCAGCATGTATATTATTTTATAGCTTATAAGAAATTCCCAAATGCATTATTACATTAATAGAACTTATGTCTATGAGAAAAAAATATATAATTATCCCCAATTTACAACAAAGGAAATTGATGTTTAAGGAAGTTAAAATTCTTGCTCACTGTTTCACACACAAAAAATGCCAAAATGGCTCCTCTTACAGCTTTTGAATCTCTGACTGTTTTATGTAAATATATGATTAAGTTTGAAGTAAAATTTAGATATGACTTCTTAATATTTACTACCTTGTTTGTTATGCATTATCCAAGAAATTATCTCTTATCCAATAAAACTAGATAATATATTCTGCTGCTATGTCATTTTAACAGTAGATAATTTGGGACTCAGAGAAGTGAAGCAACATTTCCAAAGTCACACAGTAAGTAAAGGGCCAGTATTGGGAGTCAGGGCAGTTGAGCTCCAAAGTCCTCACTATCAAATGCTGTAAGAACCTCCTTCCCAGTTATATTAAGGTCATTTGCAGTTAAGTTATTTTGAAAAATGTAGTAAGTGAAAATATTTTGATTTCTTAATGCTTCCATTGAGCACAATATATGCAGAAATGATAGAGATGCAAAACAAGAGTCAACTAAATTACACAGAATAGTAATCAAACACAAGGTTGTATAGAAACAGTATTCATGTGGGTTTGACACCTCATGCTTCAGGTGTAATTTTAGTTCTCTCTTTAATATTACGTTATGATAAATGTGATTAGAAAGAAAAATTTTATTCATGATAATAAAATGTAACTAAAGTAAAGCTAAACATGCATGGCATTAACAAGTTTAGCTTTTGCTGGCTTAAATTAACATTTATTTTCAAATGTAATTGAAGATATTGGTAATTTTAATATCGCTTTAAAATGGCATGCACATTTGATACACACATTTGAAGAGGAGAAAAATATGTTGCTTTATGCTGAAAGAAAGAAGTAAATGGATATGCTTGTAAATCATGCAATTAATCAGGCTTTACAGTTTCTAATATGATCTCAAGTGAATATGCTTTTCCTTTCCAGGTTATTGATTTTCAACTACATAGAATCCAGCAAAAACTAATCAGTTGCAGGCGAACTACTGGACCTTAATTTCTTCATCTGACTTTTTAAGTGCATGTATTTAAGATTATTTAATTAAATTTGAACTGGTGTCAGAAATTGACAAACACATACACTGAGGGCTTAATGTAAGTAGAATTATCTTCAATAACAGTGAAGTTGGAATAAAATCCTTTTGCAAAAAATCTATAAAGAGCTAAGATTAAAGGCCTGTGATGATGCCTGGCTATTTGGAAGAAAAGAGCCAAGAAAACCTAAATATTTTTTTGAATAATTCTGTGTAGTAATCAAAATAATAAGACTTTTAGGAGTTGTATTTTCTTTGCCTGATAGAACCATTGCAGTTAGCTTCAATATCAGACAGGGTCTTTGTAGCTTTTCTTCAATATAAGACTTGCTCTACCTCTGACAAGCAAAGCAAGTGAAATAAAGAACAGAGCCTTTAGAGCATAGGTTTGTGCTGCAAATCCAAAAGTGACTTCTAAGAAACAATGACACTCTAGGAAACTAATTTGTGTGCATTTCCTTCCCCACTTGGGTACCAACCAGATCACTTCCAATGTAAAATCAGGTGGTTCGGCATTCACTTTCTTTTTTCTTTTTCTTTTAATTATACTTTTTTTCCCAACACCATTTAGTCCCCTTAGATGCCCTTTCCCCCGGCAAGCACCACACTGTCATCCATGTCCAGGAGTCTTTTTTTCCTTTTTGCTCAATCCCTCCATCCCTAACCTCAACCCCCCTGCTAGCTGTCATCTGCTCTCCATCTATGAGTCTGTCTCTGTTTTGCTTCTTAGTTCAGTTCATTCATTAGATTCCACATACGAGTAAAATCATAGTGTATTTGCCTTTTTCTGACTGGCTTATTTCACTTAGCACAATGTTCTCCAGGTCCATCTATACTGCTGCAAAGCATGAAATTTTCTTCTTTTTTATGCCAAGTAGAATTCCATTGACTAAATATCCCATAGTCTTTTTATCTACTCATCTATTAATGGCCATTTGGGCTGCTTCCATATCTTGGTAATTGTAAATAATGCTGCAATGAACAAAGGGGTGCTTATGTTCCTTTGAATTGGTATTCTGGGTACATTTGGATATATTCCCAGGAGTGGGATTCTTTGGTCAAAAGGCAGATCCATTTCTAATTTTTTGAGGTACCTTCTTACTGCTTTCCACAGGGGTTTACCAGTCTGCATTCCCACTAACAGTGTGAAAGGGTTCCCCTTTCTCCACATCCTCACTGGAACTTGATGTTTGTTGATTTACTGATGATAGCCATTCTGATAAGTGTGAGATGGTATCTCATTGTGGTTTTTATTTGCATTTCTCTAATGATTAGTGATGTTAAGCATCTTTTCATATGTCTATTGGCGAGCTGTATGTCCTCTTTGGAGAGGGTCTATTCAGGTTGTTTAACCATTTTTTAATTGGGTTGTTTGTTTTTCTGGTGTTGAGTTTTGGAAGTACTTGATATATTTTGGATATTAACCCCTATCAGATCTACCAATGAATATGTTCTCCCATTCTGTGGGTTGTCTTTTTATTTTGTTGACAATACCCTTTGTTTGCAAAAAAAATTTTAGTTTGATGAAGTCCCACTTGTTAATTTCTTTCTTTTGTTTCCCTTGCCTGGGGGATATGGCCAATAATAAGTTTCTGGGAGCAATGTCCAAGATTTTGCTGCCTATGTTTTCTCCAAGAATTTTTATAACTTCAGGTCTAACATTTAAATCTTTGATCCATTTTGAATTTATTCTTGTGTGTGGTCTAATAAGGTGATCTAGTTTCATTTTTCTGCACATAGCTGTTCAATTTTCCCAATACAATTTATTGAATAAACTGTTTTAAGCCCATTGCATGTGCTTGTTTTCTCTGTCAGATATTGATTGAACATAAAGGTGTGGGTTTATTTCTGGGCTTTCTATTTTGTGCCATTGCTTTATGTGTCTGTTTTTATGCAAGTACCATGCTATTTTGATTACTATGACCTTCTAGTTTAGTTTGATATCAGGTACTGTGATTCCTCCAACTTTGTTCTTTTTCAGGATCATTGTTGCTACGTGAAGCCTTTTGTGGTTCCATACAAATTTGTGAAATATTCATCAGAGTTCTATGAAATATGTCCAGAGTCTTGATAGGAATTGTATTCAATCTGTAGATTGATTTAGGTAGTATGGACATTTTAATGATTTAATTCTTCCTATGCATGAACATGGTATATGCTTCTACTTATTTGTTACTTCCTCACTGTCTTTCTTCGATGTCTTATAATTTTCCAAGTACAGGTCTTTTATATCCTTGGTTAGGTTTATTCCTAGGTATTTTATTCTTTTTAAAGCAAATGTGGATGGATTGTTTTCTTAATTTTCCTTTCTGTTGGTTGGTTATTGGCACATAAAATGCAACTTGTTTCTGAATATTAATGTATCCTGCTACTTTGTTGAATTCGTTTATCAATTCTAGTAGTTTCTTGGTGGAATCTTTGTGGTGCTCTATGTACAGTATCATGTCATCTGCAAAAAAAAAATGATTGTGTTACTTCCTCCTTTCCAATTTGGATGCTTTTTATTTCTTCTTCTTGTCTGATTGCTGTGGCTAGGACTTTCACTGCTATGTTAAATAAGAGAGGTGAAAGTGGACATCCCTGCCTTGTTCCCCATATTAAGGGGAATGCTTCTAGTTTTTGCCTTTTAAGTATGATACCGGCAGTGGGTTTGCCATATATGGTCTTTATTATATTCAGGTATGTTCCCTCTATTCCCACTTGGCTGAGAGTCTACTATAAATTGTTGCTGTATTTTATCAAAAGCTTTTTCTGCACCTATTGACATAATTGTTTGTGTGGTTTTTAGCCTTCATTTTATTTATGTGGTGAATCACAATTTTTTATTTGCTACCATCCTTTAATTGTCAGAGCAAATCCCACTTGATCATGGCGTTTGATCTTTCTGATGCATTGCTATATTTGGTTTGATAATATTTTGTTGAGGATTTTAGCATCTATGTTCATCAGGGATTTTGGCCTATGATTTTCTTTTTTTGTAGTTTCTTTATCTGGCTTGGTTATTAGGATAATGTTGGCCTTGCGAAATGAATTTGGGAGTCTTTCCACCTCTTGAATTTTATGAAAAAGTTTTAGGAGAGGTGTTAGTTCTTCTCAGAATGTTTGGTAAAATTCACTTGTGAATCCATTTGGTCCAGAGCTTTTGTTCTTAGGAAAATTGTTTTATTACTACTTCAACTTCATTAGATGTAATCTATCTAGTTAGATTCTCTGATTCTTCCTGATATAGTTTTGGAAGACTGTATGTTTCTAGGAATTTATCTGTTCCATCCAGGTTGTCCAATTTGTTGGCATATAACTGTTCATATTATTTTCTTACACTCCTTTGTACTTTGTTGGTGTCAGTTTTTATTTCTCCTTTTATTTATGATTTTATTTATTTGGGTCCTTTATCTTTTTTTCTTATAGAGTATGGTTTAATGTTTGTCAATCTTGTTTCCTTTTCCAAGAACCAGCTGTTATATTCATTGATCTTTTGTATCATTTTTTAGATTTTATTTAATTTATTTCTGCTCTCATCTTAATTACTTCTTTCCTTGTACTCATTTTGGCTTTGTTTGTTGTTCCTTTTCAAGTTCCTTTAAGTATGAAATTACATTGTTTATTTGAGATTTTTCTTATTTTTTGAGATAGGCCTGCAATACTATGAATTTACTTCTCAGGATTGCTTTCCCAGTGTCCCACAGATTTTGGATCATAGTGTCCTTATTTTCATTTGTTTCAAGGTACCTTTTGATTTCCTCCTTGATCTTGTTGTTGACCCCTTCATTGTTTAATAACACATTATTTTGCTTGTATGTTTGTGAGTATTTTTCAGTGTTCTCCTTGTGATTCATTTCTAGTTTCATAGCATTGTGGTCATAAAAGATACTTGATATGAATTCAATCTTCTTAAATTTATTGAGATATTTTTTTGTGTTCTATCATGTGGTTTCTCCCAGAAAATGTTCCTTGTGCACTTGGAAAATATGTATATTCTTCTGCTTTGGGGTAAAATGATTGGAATATATCAATGAAATCCAGTTGATCTAGTATGTCATTTAAGGCTGCTCTCTCCTTGTTGATGTTCTGCCTTGAAGATCTATCCATTGACGTCAATCGGGTGTTAAAATTTCCAACTATGACGGTATTTCTGTTAATCTCCCCTTTTATGGTAATCAAGATTTGCTTTACATATTTTGGTGCTCTAATGTTGGGTATGTAAATTACTAGGGTTATATCGTCTTGTTGGATTGTTCCCTTTATCATTATGTAGTGTCCTTTTTCTCTTACTATCATCTTGGTTTTAAAGTCTATCTTGTCAGATATAAGTACTGTTACCACTTTTTTTTTCTTTTCCATTTTCATGAAATATCTTTTTCCAACCCTTTACTTTTAGTCTGTGTATCTTCAATCTGAGATGAGTCTCTTGGAAGCAGCATATATATGGGTCTTATTTTCTGATCCATTAAGCTACCCTGTGTCTTTTGGTTGGAGCATTTTAGCCATTTACATTTACAAGTGATTATTGATAGGTACGTATTTAGAGACATTTTATTGTTAGACTCTTTTCCTCTGTTTTTTTTTTTTCTTTTCTTTGTCTTCTTCTTAAAGCAAGTCCTTTAACATTTGTTGCAGTACTGGTTTGATATTAACAAACTCCTTTAGTTTTTTCTTTCTAGGAAGCTCCTTCAATTTTAAATGATAGCCTTGGTTGGTCAAGCAGCCTTGGTCATCGTTCCCTGCTTCTCATCACCTTTAATAGTGCACTCCCTTCTGGCCTGAAATATTTCTGTTGATGAATCAGATGATAGCCTAACTCTGCTCCCTTGTAGGTAACTATCTGCTTTTCTCATTTGATTTTTAGAATTCTCTCCTTATCTTTAAGCCTTTTGATTTTAATTATGATATGTCTCAATGTAGCTCTCTTTTGGTTCAACTTGTTTGGGACTTCTTGAGCTTCCTAGACTCGTGAGACTTTTCCTTCACCAGATTTGGGAAGTTTTTGGTAATTATGTCTTCAAATAAGTTATGAATCCCTTGCTTGCTGTCTTCTCCTTCTGGTATTCCCATGATGTGGATATTGTCATGCCTCATGTTGTCCAAGTTATTTCTTAAGCTCTCATCATTTTTTAAAATTATATTTTCTTTCTGTTGCTCTGCCTGATTGGTTCTTTTCTTCTAAATCACTGATTTGATCCTCTGCTTCCTCTAACCTACTGTTTATTCCTTCCAGTATATTATTTAGCTCAGATATTGCTTGCTTTATTTCTGACTGATCTTTTTTTATGGTTTCTATGTAATTTTTCATATTGTTGAGTATCCTTATGATCATTATTCTAAACTCTCTATCTGATGAATTGCTTGCCTCCATTTCATCTAGTTCTCCTGGAAAATTCTCATGTTCTTTCATTGGAGTTTGTTTCTTTGTCTTCCCATTTTGCCTGCTTCTTTGTATGTCCCACCTGAGATGTTAAACCAATCAGCGGTTAAACCAATCATTTGTTAATATAATCAATCTGTAATTAGCAGTCAGGTTTAAGCCCCACAGGGCATGGCAGAGTAATTCTCGTGTTCAGGGCTACTGCTTCCCTTCAGGCTGCTGCCATCCTGAGAGGAGTGCTCTGCCTAGGAGAGATGGCTCCTGCAGAATGGGGAGTGACTCTGCACATGGATCCTGGTGGCTGTTCCCTCAGTTGTCTCCCCAGAGCCACCAACCCTGGACTCTCTTCAAGTGTTTCTAGTCCACTCTGCCCTCCCTCTGCCAGAGCCCAGGGTAGGTGGCTGCAAATGAAATTTTATACTTTGGCCCTTTTAATGGCTCTCTGCATCTCCAGCCATCTCTCCCTGGCAGACAGAACCCCTTCTACTTTTCACAACTGGATGTTGTCTGGGTTCCTTTCCATCTCTGGTGCTGTAGGCTAGGCACCCACCTGGGGTTTAGACCCAACACTTCTCAGGGCATCCCCATAGCTGCTGAACTATCCCTCTGCACTTCAGCTGTTGCTTGTGGTAGCCCAGCCAGCCTATTCACATCTCTTCCACACTCCCTATTTGTCATGTTGTGGTGAAGTATTTTCTCCTGCCTGTCCATGGTTATAAGGCTTCTCTTTAGCTAGTGTTCAGTTGGTTAGTCAAGATGATTTCAGTAGAATTTAGTTGTGATTCCAGATTGGCCCTGGGAGGAAATTAGTGTACATTCCATTTACTCCTCCACCATCTGGATGTAGTTGTTCTCTCAGTAATCAGCTACCCTTTTCAGATTCATGTAGCTGTCAAAGAGGGCCTCGTGGTACCCCAGGATTTTCTCCTCAAGGGGCATCTGCAGCTCCACCAACTTCACATCCTCCCCCTCCTCATACAGACCACAGAGGCGGCAGCAGCAGCAACAGGGTAACCCAAGTCTGGGGGAAGAGGAGCAACAGCCACTGCAACTGCAACTCAGAAAGAGTGATAAACATCCCCATACAGTGATAGGGGAGGGGAAGGCAGGGACAAGGGTGGGACTTGAGTAAGCACACTCTGCCATTCATTTATTTGCTTATGAAACTATCAGACTTTCTGATCCCCTATGGAAACAAACACTTAAGCATAGAATCAGGTCTGTCATATTGTCATATCAGGTCTACAACACTTAATTTCTTCCTGCTTATGAATATCTTGCATACAAACATCTGGATGAACTTTCATTCACTGTTTCTCTCCCACTCTTACTCTTTTACACACAAAATACATAAACATACCCAAAGGCTCGCTGCAGACATAAGAGCTTTATAGTAAAACCAGATTTCATTTGGACAGATCTGTGCAAGACATCATTTGTGCATTACCATGACATAAATTATGTCACACTTGGAATTTTGACATAGAAGATTAAGAGTGTAAGCATGACACACAATGACAAACATACAGAATGTTTTTTAGAGGGTTTTTTTTTTTTGATGAAGAAAAATAGAAGACCTTTTTAAAAAACAAATTTAAACACACATATGTGTGAAAATAAACAAACAAAAACAAAAAAGTTTGAAGTGCGTGATTTTAGATTGCTGTAAAAATCACCTTTTAGGTTATAGAAATTAAAATTATTTGATTCATACTAGTTTCCATTACACACAGCATAAAGAAAGCATATATTTCTGAGGTTAGGGGTGAGAGGATGAAGCAAAAAGAAAAAAGGAATCATGGACATGGACAACAATGTGGTGATTTCTGGGGGGAAGGAACTAAACAGTAATGGAAAAAATACCTAACAGAACTAAATAGTAATAGTAAAAATAAAATAAAGATTTAAAGATAAAATAAAATTATAATTCATATTATTAAAACAAATGAGAAATCACTGTAAATTCCTCATCTATAATAACCAATAGGGTTTAATTAAAAAATAAATCCTAGAGATATAATGTAAAGCATGGTGACCATAGTTAATAATACTGTGTTAGATATTTGAAAGTTGCTAAAGAAATAAAATTAAAAGTTCTCATCACAAGAAAAACTTTTATATTTATGTATGATTAACTAGAATTTTTGTGGTGATCATTTGACAATTTTGTACTAATATTGAATCATTCCATTGTATATTGGAATTGAAATTAATATAATGTTATACATCAGTTATACCTGAAATTAATTAATTAATAAAATCCAGCTTTCTCTCCTGTTTTTCTCAGTGCCCCTATATGCTTACACCATTCATCAATAACCCAAGTCACAAATTTCAATCATTCTTGAGTCTTCTATTTTTTCATCCTTTATATCTGTCAACATATGCTGGGTTATATTGCAATAGTATACAAAACACCCCTCAACTCTGAGTGACTTACCAAAGTTTATTTCTCTCTCTGCCTACTGAGCCAGAGCTGGGGCTCTGCTCCACTGTGGCACACTGACTCTAGTTACCTGGATGGTATAGTAGCCCTATCTGGAACATTCTTGGTCACCACAAAGAGGACAAACAGCTCTGAAGGGTTTCATTCTAGCAACTTAATGCTCAGCCCAGAAGCAGCCATATCAGCTTTGCTAGAACTGATCATTTGGCCCATAACACAATCATAGAAGGCCAAGAAGTCTAACCCTACCTTGTGCACAGAAGGCAGAGAATAGAAATATCAGTATGTAGTACTAATGACTACCATACTCTCTTATGAGGGACTCCCCCTTTGCAGGCCCTAAGATAAAGATTCATGTGCTGCCAGGAAAAAATGCGAAGGGAGTGAGAAAAAAAGACAGGAAAGAGGATAAAGTCAAGTAAATATTTGACATCAAAGTCCCACGGAAGGAAATTAGGCTCAAATCCACATAAGATTTTAGAGACGGTCTTACCTCAGAGCAGACTGGACCAAGGGCAAAGAAGTGGGAGTGGTTATAGCTGTGTACCAGGAGTGTTTTGCCAGGGTTCTCCCCAGGAAGGTGTAAATCCCAGGTATTTCTGGCTCTTCTAGCAGGCTTTGGCTGCTGGAAGACAAAGCACAGCAAGACAATGGTGGAGAGATCAGAAAGTGTGTGGGTGGAGCATTCCTATCAGCTGTCACACACCCAAACCGATTTAATTTTTGTCCTTGTTGTTGGAAGATACTTTCCTCTAAAACAGATATTTTATGGGAGCGGGGGCAGTGGTGGAGGGTAAATGCAGACAACTGTACTTGAACAACAATAAAATAATTTTTAAAAAATTATAAAAATAAAACATATTTTAGAGTTCTCATTAAATAAAATAATTATTTTCCCTACACTAGTTTTGTTAATTCATTCAGAGTTTAATAATTATATCCCATTAATTTACTAATTTTGAATTATTTTTCTGCTTAATTTGTCCAAATTTTCATTGTCCTACAGATAATTCAAATCTTTTGTCTAAAATCTTTCAGTCTGAAAACATGTTAATATTTAATATAGTATTTTGCATATATTTACTTAATAGCTGTAAGGGTAGTGACAAGTATAAGCTATTTTTTTTAAGTCTAAAAAATTGTATCAGAAGTACTTAGCATTACCCCTTGGAATCAGGATAGAAGCGACTCCTACCATATAATGAGTTTGTCTTTTTTAGAAACTCTAGAAAAAGATTCATAATAGAGTCTAATAAAATTATATGTTTTCTTTAGATGAGTTTAGAATGGTTTACTTCAATTGTATTTTGTAACAACAATAACTTTTGACAAGTCAAGTTCACCTATAATGAACATTATAAATTAGCAGAAAGGCTTCTTCATTATTATTGACGCTGCATCCCATTAACGAGTGCATGCCAACAATCTTAAGGAAGGTGTTACTCGGCATGCTAATAAAACAGACTTTACTCTCCAAAGATTTAATCCTAGTCAACACACTCGATTTTAAGGCCTATTATGTGGTTGCTAATATATTAATAATAAATTCCATAATCGTATGCTGTAAATAAAGCAAGCAACACATGAAAAGCAATACCTAGATAAAGTCATTACATCTTGACTTTTTGAAATTAGACTTTAGCTTAAAAGTTAAATTAAATGTCAAATAAGAATGAATTCATTCAAAGTGTTTTGAAGACCAGATCCTTGGTTGGGTATCATGTAAAACGCTCTTATTTATGCTGAAAAACAGAGGGCTTCAGACATGTATCTCTTTCTTATTGAATTCATTAATAACCAGAAAGATTAACTGATTTAAAGAAACAAACAAAAGTGACAAGGATAAGCCTATACAATACTTTTAATGTCATTGACTTACGAGACTAAATTAAAAGATATAACCTTTCAGGTATAGGTATGTTCTTTAAGTGTTTACAATTTAGTTAACAAATAGTCAAATATGGGCATAACAAACAAATTGTTTTAAATGTACACATCAAATTGGTAAACTATTCAGATATATAAATGATGACTATTTAGACTGTTCAGAAATCTGAAACTGAACCAAAGTCTTTGCCGGATCTTTCCCAGAAAGATTCTACAATTATATATTTCCATATTTTCAATAGTAAGAAAAGAGGCTACCTGAAGTGTAGCTGTAATAACTGATTCCATGAATTTCTCCTACAATTAAGGTAAAGTTAAAAAATAGCTTCATGAATTTTCTGTAAAGAAGATAGAATACAAAGTATAAATATATTTAAAGACGAAAATTGGGTAAGGTATACAAAAAACGCAATGCCATAGGTTATTTTTTCAAACATTTACAAATATTATTTGAACTACTATAATGTACCTGGCTTCATGCAAAGCACCAAGAATGGGGCAGTGAACCAATCTTCCCACCTTCATAAAGCTTATATTCATATGTGTATATTAATTATAAGTGATAATTTCATAAAGATAATTATAGGATGCATAAAGAGCATATTATAAAGAAGATGATAATTTTTTTCCTAATCAGAGTCCTTCTAACTCATCCCTATGGTATGTTTTTCTGTATTTAACAAGTATCAGTGACAAGACTCTTACACCCTACAAAAGCTCTGCTGGAATTCAAATGGATAATTCCTCTTCCTCCATCAGAATGGAAGTCAAATAAATAAGAATAAAGGCAGACTGTTTTCTTCAAACTCTCTCCCTTTTATCTCCTTCGGGGCCATGTACACCAAAATATGTTTCCATCCTGTTTTGAAAGAGTTTATAAGTGTCACTTAGTGTTTGGCTCACTACTAGCCACAGGAGAAATTAGATCATCTTGAGATATGTTCTAAGTGCTTTCACAGAGCGATTTTGAAAGCTGTTCTAGTCAACTAAAGTACTGTATTGGTATAAAGGGGTATTCTCTGTTTTCCTTAGATTTTTTCTGCTTAAAAGACTGGTGATAATTTTTCTACCTGACTTTCTCAGGCTAAAATGTATAAAGTTCCTTTTCATTAGCAAGTCTGTGGTATCTCTGATGCAGCAAACTCCCACTATGGCTTATTCCATCTGCCACTGATGCTGAGAATAAAACAAAACACTGTTAATGTGAGCGGTCCTTGTATGGCATTTTCTGAAAAAGTTTTGGGCCAGTACCATTTAACAAGAAAAGTTATTATTAGTTGCGACAGATCAAAAGGCCACCAAAACTGCTTGACATGATGCGTGGGGTGCAAAAGCCTCGGGTTCAGCAACTAAAACTTTCTTTTATGATGATGACACAACACACTTATTTTTCAAGCCAATGCTTCCCACCTTGACAGTCTGCTGATAAAGGCAAGTTATGAATTATGACTTTGCTAGGTTTCCATTAAGACTTCTATTCCCTCTAAGCAACAGAGTTCAGCAAAGCAACTGAGTCAACACAACACTCAGACATCTTAGCATTTTAAAATGCCAGAGCTGGGTTTAAATGCCAGAGCAAGAAACAAATTCTCAGAAAATTCCTGCTGTCTGATATTGTGTAATGCAATCTGATTCTATTTGAAAAGTATCCTTTGGCCTGTTCTACCCCACATTCTAACCACTATTAGAATAATGCTAATATTTATACAACAGATTTAAATTATCCATTAAATAAAATGAATTCAGCCTCCAAGCTGGTCTATGTATCTCAAATGTAATTGTATTAGATTAAGTTTATTCTCCTTTCTGCAGTGTTTCAAAAAATCAGTTTGGTAATATATTGACCATATCACAAAGTGAATATATAATCAACATAGTAAACTTGGTATGGTAATAAAAGGCAAAATAATATAATTACTTTTTAAAAGTTTAATGTTTGATTAATCAAGTGTAGAGTATTTTTTTCCTTTTACCAACCACTCTTAATTTAAACCAACCCCTGCCCCTGACAAGCTCTTTTCTAACTCTCTGTTTCTATGAGTTTGACTTTTTTTTAAAAGATTCCACATATAAGTGATGTAGTTTATTTCACATTGCATAGTCCCTCAAAGTCCATCCATATTGTCACAAATGGCAGGGTTCCCTTCTTTTTCATGGCTGAATTATATTCTACTTTATATCTATCTATAAAATTGTGTGTGTGTGTGTCTGTGTGTGTAAATACACATCACTACTTTTTAATATATAGGTGATTTATCCTTGGTGGAAACCTTGCTTGTTTCAATATCTTGGCTATTTCAAATAATGCTGAAATGATCATGGGAGTGCAAAGATCTCATCAATATCTTGTTTTCACTTCCTTTGGATACATATTCAGATGTAGAATTATTGGATAATATGGTAGTTCTATTTTTAATTTATTATGGAATCCCATTCTATTTTCCATAGTAGCTGCAACAATTTACACCCCACCATCATCCACATTCCCACCAAGGCTTACCTATTGTCTTCTTAACTACCACTATTCCAACAGGTGTGAGGTGGTACCTCATAGTGGTTTTGATTTGCACTTCCCTAACGATTCATGACATTGAGCACCTTTTCATGTCCTTGTTGGTTATTTGCATATCTTCTGGTTTTATCATATATAGCCTTTATTCTGTTGAGGTATGTTCTTTAAATACCCAGTTTGTTAAGACTTTTTATCATCAAAAGGGTTGAATTTTGTCAAATGATTTTCTGCATCTGTTGAAATGATCATATGGTTTTTGGCCTTTATTTTGTTAGTGTCGTGTATCATATTGATTAATTTGCAGATGTTATTATACTTTCCCTGCATTCCTGAAACAAATTCCACTTGATCATGTTGTGTAACAGTTTTAATGCATTGTTGAATTCAGTTTGCCAATATTTTCTTGAAGATATCACATTTATGTTTATTACTGATAATTGTCCATATTTTTCTTTTCTTATAGCAGGGATGTCAAACTCATTTTCACCAGAGGCCACATCAGCCTCGCAGTTGCCTTCAAAGGACCATATGTAATTGTAGGACTATATCAACATAACTACTCCTCCTCAACAGTTAACTGAGAGATCGGTGCTGCTGTTGGGTAGAAACAAGGTGCCGGGCCAGATAATGATCCATGGGCCTTGTGTTTGCCACCTGTGTGATTACAGTGTCCTTGTCTCATTTTGGTATCAGGCTAATGCCGGACTTGCTAAATGAATTTGAAAGTGTTCTTTCTTCTATTTTCTGGAAGAATTAGTATTAATTATTTAAATGTTTGTTAGAATTCAGTAGTAAAACCATCTACTTCTAGGGTTTTCTGTGTTGGGAGGTTTTTGATTTGATTCAATCTTCTTACTTGTTACTGCCTTATACAGGTTTTTAATTTCTTAATGATTTTATCATAGATTGTTGGTTTCTAGAAATTTATAAATATCTTCTAGGGTGTTCAATTTTTGGCATATAATTTTTTGTAGTAGTCTCTTCTGATCCTTTGAATTTCTGCAGAATCATTTGAAATGTCTCTTTCACTTTTATTTTATTTATTTGATCTCATTTTATTTTTTCCTGGAAAATCTAGCTAAAGTTTCTTTATTTTGCTTTATCTTTTCAAAAACCAGCTCTTAATTGCATTGATATTTTCTATTATCTTTTTAATCTTCATTTACTTTCACTCGCATATTCATTATTTTCATTCTTCTAACTTGGGCCTTAGTTTGTTCTACTACTTCTAGTTTCTTGAGATTCAAAGTTAGATTGTTTATTTGAGATCTTGCTTTTTTTCTAAGCATACATGTTTATTATTATAAATTTTTTTCTTAATATGGTTTTGATGTATGTCATGTTTTGGTATGTATTTTTGAAAAATCTCAAGTTTTTAAGGCACATTTTTCTTGATTTATTTAAATTATTTTTTAATGGACAGTAAAATACTAATAACATTTATGCAGTTTCATTTTATAGTCTTCTCCACCTGGCAATGCAATGGCCTACTAAACTTTTGAAATTTCTTACTATTTGGGCTGACTTGTTTTCCTTTCCTGCTTTAGTTTATTATACTTAGTCACCTATAAAACTGAGTAAAAACTAAGTAAATGTATAAAAATGATCTTTATACCTGTCAAACATGATAATCACTGTGTTATATTTAGCTACAAAATCAACATACATGGTGAGATAGGACTTTTATTTTTTATTATTATAATTATAAAACTAGCTGTCAAGGTAACTGAACACTGAAAATGACCACTCATTTATATTTTTAGTTAAAAACCCCTGAGAATTGGAATCTTACAATTATTTTTTTTAAAGATTGTTTTAAATGTATTTTTAGAGAGAGGAAGAGGGAGAAAGAGAGGCAGAGAAAAATGTGTGGTTGCCTCTCACACACACCCCTACTGGGGACCTGGCCCTCAACCCAGGTATGTGCCCTGACTGGGAACCAAAGTGATGACCCTTTGCTTTGCAGTCTGGCGCTCAATCCACTGAGCCACACCAGCCAGGGCTCACTATTCTTATAGTAATACCTAATATGGCTCTTTGTAAAGAAAAATTTTGAGTGTATATATGAGTATGTGTGTGGTCTATCGCAGTGGAACACTGAATCTAGGGGAAAGGATTTTATATTCAGGAAGTAGAATGAGCCTTATTCTGTAAGAAAAGAAATTCATTAAACTATTGTATTTCCCAGATTCACTGGAGTATATTATTTGAAAGATAGAATAATATTGGTAGAGGCAAGGGTTCTTCTGACAAGAAGTGTAATTCTTGGGGGAAAAATAATAGAAAAAACAAGTTGTACTCCAATTTTTCTACTATGTACTAAAAGTATTTAAAATTCCCAATGTCTGAAGTGACTTTGAGTGAGGCTTCTTTAAAGAAGAGAATCCCACAGGCCCAAAAAGAAAATATTAATAATGGTGACATGTGCTCAACAGTTGAACAAATCTCAGTTCAGCATTCAAGGCTCCTCACTCAGCACCAAAGACATAGTTTGTGTAAAAATTATGTTCAGTTGTAGATACAAACTGAAAAACACTTTGTGGAAGAACTATAATGTTGGCTAGCTTCAGTATAGAACACCTACTATGACCAAAACATGGGAGAAACGTCAAGGCCTTCTTCTGACCCCGATAACTTAAAAAGTTACTTTATGTTGCCATTCAGAACATGTATCAAGGATAATGGTTCTGCTGGTGGATAACTTCTCAACGAGCATGACTCTTTCCGCAATAGACAGAGTCTACTCTACAGAGATGCTTCTTCCATTTAGCAGACCCTTGCTTGAGGACCGTAATCATTGGGGAAAAGTCATGTGATCCTGACAGCAGCAAAGGCAGAGGAAGAAAGAGTCATTTGGCAGGCTGAACTGATGCTCCAATTTCTTCTTTGTGAATCAGTAGTTATTGTGACTTCTTCCACCAGTATAATCACATCTGAAGTTCTTAATCTGGTCATCATGGGGAAACTCCACTGAGGAAGGACATACTTAGGGAGACTTGGAATTATTTTGATTAGAGCAATAAATAAGTGATCTCATACTGAATCCTTGGATGTTATTAGAGCATATGAAGGAGAGTATGTTGAATGTGTGTGTCTACTCAAAGCAAGTATATTTTTGCAGTAACCTTTTGAGAACTTTTAACCAAAATTGGACTTCAGTATGCATTAATGAAGTTTGTTTCACTGAATGTGTGTTTACACACACACACATTCATGTGTGTATATGTGTGTATATATACACATATATTTATATAAAAAGTAAAATTTGAAGTGTTTAGCCAATTTAGGAAAGCTATGGTTGCATATCATTGAATCATTTATGTTATCTCATACATCATACGTTCTCAGTTGTTTAACTTTTCTGGAAATTAGTAAAAGGCATGCTGTGTTTTTAATTGTTTATACAAAATAAGTACTTACTTAATACATTATATAGTTTAACTTGTTTTAAATTTTCAAATAAATATGTCAATGTTTCACAAGTCTTCCCAATGTATACTTCCTAAATGCTGACATGAAACCACTTTATTCAACAACGTTAGATATTGGTTTGTAATACAAATCAAATTTATGTTTAAATGTATAGATTATAATTTGTGCATGACCACCTAGTCATTTTGAACAAAAATTAGAAATGATAATATAAGTATGTCCTACTTTTAACTTAATAATTATTTTAATTTCAGTGATGGTACTTCTGTATTTTTTTATTATGGGGAAAATTTATACAAATAACAGTTAAGTATTTCAAAATTAAAACATGATCAAGTAAAAATTGTACTTATTTTACACAATTATTTGTTCCAGATTTGCAAAGAAAAATTCATCACTCAGTAAAGAAAGATTTCAGTTAGGCCAAGCACTATTATTATGGAATAATTTATCCAGAATAAGAAGTTTCTTTTACATGAAATTGTGGAACATGTTGCAAAACTTTGTTTGTTACTTTTATTAGTAGTCAATTTTCTAATAAATATTTAAAATATTAAAGTAAAACTTTATCTAAAAATGTAAATAATACATTTATTACACACTCGACCTGATTAATTAAAGTCACAGAAGAATATTAAATATTTAATGACATTTACTGCTTCATATAATTATTAATTCTGGAATTCCTTGTATCCTTAAAATCATAAAATTAATACCCTATTTCAAATTGGAAATACAGTGTTCTATATTTTTTAGACACAACTTTGACTCTTCCAGAGAAATTAAAAGAAAAGAAATAACACAAATTTGTCTGAGTTACAAACTAGATTTGTTATAATGATTAGTACATTCCATTTCATTTTTTAAATTGCTGTTCAATTACAGTTGTCTCAATTTTCCCCAGTTGCTCTCCCCTCACCCCATTCCCCACTCCCATAGTCTATCCCCACCCTGTTGTCTATGTCCATGGGTCCTTGACTAGGCCCTTCCCCTTCTTTTCCCCATCAGTCCCCTTCCCCTTCCCCTCTGGTTACTGTCAGTTTGTTCTTTATTTCCAAGTCTCTGGTTCTATTTTGTTCATTTGTTTGTTTTGCTGATTAGGTCCCACCTTAGGTGAGATCATATGGTATTTGTCTTTCATCCTGGCTTATTTCACTTAGCATAATACTCTCCAGCTCCATCCATGCTGTCATGTAGAGTAAGATTTCTTTCTTTCTGCTATGTGGTATTCAGTTGTGTAAATGTACCACAGTTTTTTGATCCACTCATGTATACTTAGGCTGTTTCCAGCAATTGGAATTCTGGGATCAGATCTGTGAAGTAACTAAAAAATATGAATTTGAGACTTAATGATGTACTAAAATGAGAGAGATGCAAATAGACTGTTAGAAGAGGTCTCATAGTTAAATATATGACCACTCTACTCCATTTACCACTGAAGGTTTTAAGTCCACTGTGATATATAGCTTTGTTTAATTATTTTAAACTCTTATTCACTATTTTATACAGAATTTTATCACAATGTCTAGGCAGTTAGTGTTGGTGTATATTTTTGTTAGTGATGGAATGCTTTGGAGCTAATTCCTTATTTTGAATTCCAAGTGTAGTCTTTTTGTCTGAAGTTGTTGAAACACGATTAGCATATTTATGAGCATAAATCCCCTGTTAGCTTCTCTAATAATATTTTATCTTAATATCTGTGGTGTTCTCAGACAAACCCGAAGATTTTCAAAATGATGATTTTAATTGTATTAGAGCAATTAATATTTCTCAGGTGAGTTTTACTTTTTAACAATTCAGTGTATAAGTACTTAAGAAAAATTCATAACAGATCATTTGCCCTTTGAATTTTATTATCTTTTCTGTAGATATTAACATTATTGTTTAAATAAGTCTACTCTTGAATTTAAAGTCAAAAGTAGAAAAAGTAACAAAATTAAGCATGGATATATATATATTCCTTCTGCCCTTAATTCTTAAAGTAAATACATGAAATAGAATATTTCAGTCAAAAATATTTTTTAGGTTGAGGCAAGCATAGACTTTTCCTGCTTATATCCCTTCACAAACTGTGAAGTATTCAAGATTAGACTGAACTGACATAGTGATTGGTTTGTTTAGTATAAAAACAAAAAACCATTGCAATTTTGTACAATTTCTAATTTATTCCAAACTCTGTATAGACTTTCATGTTTCTAGGAAAATTGATGAGAAACTGGATATAGGGACATTTATTTTATCTTCTATCTTACTAAATGGGAAAAATTGTAATATAATTTTATAAATTCAAACTAAAATATTTCCTGAAATATTTAGAGAATTGTTAGATTATTATCTCAGTCCACTTATTAATAATTGTGCTTTTTAATGTTTCATATAGTGTATACTAAGTAAGTATAGAGAGGCAGAGCTGTAAAACATGATCTTGACCTCAAGAACCTTGTTGCCTAAAAGAGCAATTTGACATATGAAAGAATGTGATGTAGAGTAATATATACTATGATAATAAAATATGAAAACACAGAGTGTGACAGTGAAGGTTATAAAGATTACTTGTAGAAAAAACTTCTCATAAAATATTAAATAAACATTAAGCATTTTAAAGCCTTAAAAAACGACATGAGCTATTCTAGACAAAGGAATTAGCATAAATGAGAAGAGCAACAAGGCAGCCTACCACATTTTGGAGCAAAAAAAAAA
>PVKM010005008.1:0-49629 GCA_004027735.1 Carollia perspicillata
TTCGATTTTCTAGCAGAACTGTGAGAGGAGCTAGGTTACACCAGCGTCAATTGTAGAATTATTTCTGGGGTTAAGGAAAGCCTTAAGGAATGAGTGTCCCTGATGGCAATGACCCATCCCCCTGGGGAAGGGCGGTTCCTGTCCAGGCTAGTCCCAGGACAGCCTGTTCTGTTTTACGAGTGTCCCGACTGACCCTGAGGTGTAGGCCCAGTGGGAGATTTAGGTCAGAACTCCTGCAACTCGCAGCTCCTCCTGCCTCACACCAAATCTACGACCAGAAGAGGCCTCGCTTCCATCCTAGCCTCAGAGAGCTTCCTCTGGAGTGGGGGTGACTGGGCTGGGCACCCGGGACCATAGTAGCTGCAGCACAGCCCACATTCCTCAGACGGGAATGCAAGCAGTCTCCTCTGCAGCGGCTGATCCAGAATCGGAGTATCTGATCCAATGCATTATTTCCCTGAGTAGCTCTAAGTTTCAAATACAAAAGAAAAAAAAAACAGGAGGAAAGTCTGAGCTCTTGTTTTGTTTTTTTGTTTGTGTGGGGTTTTGGGGTTTGTTTGGTTTTGTTTTTTTTTTGGTCACACTAAAACTGGAAACAATCAGAGGAGTCAGAATTGTACGCAAAGATGTTCTCTCAGCTTTTGGCAAAATTCATGTGAAGCCAAAGCTCAGAGGACAGGATGGAGCCAAGGGCTTAAAATCTCTTAGAAAAAGCAGGAAATGCTGCTCAGCAGGACTCCACCATGTCCTGGTAAGTTTGTGTAAACTTGGTGCTTGAGGTAAACCAAATAATTAATGGCTATGAAACCACTGCTCAGTCACTCACTTGGCCCAGGACCCTAAAGTGCAGGCATCTGGTAAAGAACAGTTCAGCAAGTGGTCTGCATACGGCTTCTGAAGCGTACCTATAAACATTTGCAGTTCAGGAATATTCTTGACCATTCTTGCCAGGACAAGTAACCACAATTCTATGAATTCAGGGACCTATAAGAACAATGCCGAACTGTCTTTTTTTTTTAATTCTGTTACTCTGCTTCAGGTCTATCTTTTAATATTTAAAAAGATTTATTCTCACATAGACAAAGTGATCTGTATAATGTGCAGGCTTTTAAAATTTTAACTTTTTTTGCCATTTGTACCCTAGTGTCTCAAATATTTTTCCCTATAAATATTCAATTGGGGGCGACAGTAAGAATGACAAAACAAGTCTGAGAAATAGAGCCAACGTTCTCAACAACTTGACCCTTCTCTGTGTGCAATCCAATCTGGCAGAGGCACCGACCCTTTGAAAAGACTCATGACTGGCCGCAGCAAGTGTCCTTCACTGTCAATGTCCCTTCACTGTAGTCCACAGAGCCATCCACAAGAACGTAAATGTCTGTGTCTGACAGCGTGAGGCTCAGATTACACACAGATGTGGCGAAATTTCATCCAATCCAATTTCTCAGTTATTTCTTAGACCAAGTGGTCAGTGGGCTGGGGCGAATGTAGGAATGCAGGCTGGGCAGGCATATTTGAGAACTCTGTATTTGCATGGTGTATTTACCTCATGCCACATTTATTGCCTAATCTCAGGAACAAGGTTAAAGGCAGAACGCCGTCAATGGTCTGCCAAACACGCATCATCACATTGTGCTCGGAGTGGTCCTGTTTACGTCCAGGATGGAGTTAGGACACTGTCAGTCACCCCTTCACCTGCACAGACGGCCTTGGCTGCCGCTTTCACACTTGAACCTGTTTTCTAGAAGAAAAATCTAAGTCGTCAAATTGCAGTTTCGTTACCACTTATTCCAGTATTCCAGGTAGACTAGCTGAAAATACAATTATATAAATCTTATGCGGTTACGGGTGCCTTCAGATGCTTCTGAATGGCAGTGAGCATAAACCATCCAACTCCTGCACGGCTAACTCAACCTCAACTAAATGAGCTCTGGTTTTCTAACCCACGTCTAATCGATGGAGGCTGTTTGCCAATATTTGGTTCTCTCCTTCCTGGCACATGGTAGGATTATACTTCTGACCCTGTCGTACCTAGCAAGGATATGTGACTTGTTCCACAACGAATGACAGCTGTGCCACCTCCAGAAGGAAGCACTGAAAGCCAGTGCCACCTCACCACATCAGTTTCTTCCTCTGCCACGGGGATCATCAATGTTCCCAATGTGGCTGCTCCACCAGCCTGAATGACGGTGACAAAAATACGCAATACAGACACGTAAGCAAGAAATACACATTAAGACAACATAAGCTAGTAGATATGACAACATAAGCTAGTAGATACACAATAACCTGACCGAAACATCAACCTTTTATAGGAGAGATTTTAGGACATTAAGTACTATGGCAAATGTTACTATAACCCAAAACGGAAGAATCTGGGGCTGTATCTGTTGTATTATACAGTAGTATATATATGTGGATATATAGAGAGAGACTTCTCTTCCACCCTCTCCACAATAAAAATAAGTATGTAAATAAATCTTCAAATCAATTGGATAATAATATGAATACTTAAAAAATCAGTGCTCGAAAATCTCAAAGACACAGAGTTCTCCCACTGAAAAAGGAGCTTGACCCATTCGTCAAAATCACTTGCAGAGTTCCACTTCTTTACGACCAAGTACGTTAAACGCACAGAGCTTCAAAGGGGCTTCATTCTGAGTGACCCAACAGACAAATCAATTAGCTGCCAATGGCTCCTTTGCAATCAAAGAGGGCCAGGCTGACCCAAGGGGATGGGACTAAACAAAAAGGGAACTGTCCAAGAAAAGCAGCATTTGGGAGCCTGAAACAAACCAATAAAGCCATCCCACACTCTCATTTCCAAGAGTAAGGGCGAGCCAAGCACACATGTGTTTACTCACTAATAAGAAGTTGCAAATGTCCCACATCTGATTGATTTCTTATGTACTGTGACCATTAAAATGTTTGTGTCTGGAATACACATCTGTTTGAGCATTGTGCTCAACTGTGGCAATTTACAAATGTGATCACACATACTACACCTATGATGTATGTTTCCCTTTGAAACAATGTAACTGTGGGAGGTTTTTTTTTTCTTTATTGCAGGGAGGAATTGCTTAAGTTTTCTCGTTTAAGTACATGAAGAACTGTCCATTTTTAATTTACAGAGCTTTTAACTGGTGACTGAGTGAGGGATGATGTCATATGTTATCCTGCACGGCTGGTGTGGTTCTCCCTGCTCACTTAAACCATTCCCGTTTCTGTGGCAGACAGTGCTCCCCAGTTTCCATCCTTTCGTCAGCCTCTTCCCAGCCAGCCACAGGCAAACAGCCTCCCAGTAGTGGACGAAACAGGAAGTCTGACAGCTTGAGTCTGCAGCGGGACCCCTAGTGTTTTCCCACTCCATGTCCTGGCAGCGTTCCCCAGAAGTACAAACACACACGCACAGAGCTCCCATTGTTGCAGCCTTCCCCAGCCCACTGATCCTAATATGGAATGCAGCAGGAAACCCATGATTTCCTGACACTCACTCGGCAAGCTGGAGGAAGCAAGGGGAAAACTCCATTAAAAAGCCCAGCTTTCCTCCATGTTAGATGTGAAGTGGAAAATGGGGAAGATTCAGCAAAATTCCACCGTGTCTTCAGCCAGGATGGAGCGGGGGAAAGCAGAGTGAAACCCTCGGGCTGTTGAAATTTCCAGACTTCCAGGAAGCCTCTGGAACTCAGTGAAAAGGATGGTTTCTGAACTCAATCTGATAGGGGAAAGGGACAGACCCTTCTAATAATTCTCCCAAGTGTGTGTTACCTTTCTTCACCAGCATGGGAAGTGAGAGGGCATGTGCCAGCTGCCTCGGACCAGTCTGCATGGCCCCAGGTACCCAAAGTAAGGCAAAGTGATCTCAGCCTGGCTGTGGCTTCCCCCCATTTCATGGGTTTTGGGAGAAGCAGGAAACTCAGTAACGGCAGCAGCACAGTCACAGCAGCTGGAGCCGCAAGAATGAACTGCAAGGAGGGAAATGACAGCAGCTGCAGCTGCGGTAGCAGCGAGGAGAAGAAGATGCTGAAGTGTGTGGTGGTCGGGGACGGTGCTGTGGGGAAAACCTGCCTGCTGATGAGCTACGCCAATGACGCCTTCCCAGAGGAGTATGTGCCCACTGTGTTTGACCACTACGCAGGTAAGAGAAGGTGAAGACCTGTCCGGGCACGCGGGGGGAGTGATGCAGGAAGCAACACGCCAACTGCACAGGGGCCTGGCTGATCTCTAATGTCCGTGTCGGGTGCAGGCCTGGCAAGACCCAGGTAGCTTAGTTTAATATGCAGTCAAGGACTTTGGTGCAGTTATTACGAGAAAAATTTGTACATCAATCTGTAATGTAACACTTTTTCCACCCCCTTAAAAACAAATGAATAATGCTGGGAAAATACCCTGAAATGTCCTCTAGGCTTTAGGGCCACAGATTTTACTCAACATGTGCCTGAGATCCATCACCTTTTTATTGTGAACATTTTAAAATGTAATGTAATCGCATCACCTTTTTTTTTTTACAAAAAAAAACTCCACTAATCGCACAGCTGGTGAAAGACGTGTCCTTGCCACCACTTTCCTATACTCATCTCATGCCATTCAGAAATGAAAATGTTGTAATTAATGAACATTCAAACTTTCATTTTTCTATAACAATCAGTTCTGTACCACTGTACTTTAATTTCCCTGGGGCTGTGGGCAGGAGGGAAGTATTAAAAGAGTTGAAATATCTATTAGGCAATCTGTATCTTGAAGGGAAAAAACATTTTTAATTGATAGGTTTTAAAAAGTAAAAATAAAGATAAGAATTAAGTTGGAAACATTTTAAAGTGCATCCTCAAAAGACAAAATTTGGAATAAAATGTTTTAAAGTATGACAGTTGATATACCAGTCATAATTTAATTCTTTCAGGTATGTATATTTTTAAGTGTTCGAAAGTTTGTAGTATGACAGCATATCAGTGTGATATCTTATCTAAACTTTTCCTTATTAAACAAACCTTATTAAATTTCTTAAAAGCAAGTTCATGAAATTCTTCAGAAGTTTACAAGAGCCTAGATTTTTACAACTTTCGTTAACGTAGTGATCAGCTTGGTGATCAGCTTGGATCCATAGAGATTGGAGGTTTTGTAAGAGGAAAATTTCCTTCACTTTGGCTTTGGGTCAGATTCAGCAAAGGGGAAATGGCCCACAGGAAACCTGTGCATGTGTTAGCTTTGGTATGTGGCCATTTGAAATCCTCTTTCTGCAGGAAGTAGCTTCTTTTCCAGAGCTAAACAATCACCCAAGTCCCCTCCTCCTCCCCATTTACATGATTTATGGCAATATTACATAGCAGACAAGGAAAGAACCATATTATCCATTTCCCAGCAGGCTTTTCTATATTTGTAGAAATTAAGAGCAGATTTGAATACTGGTTCCTTTATGCTTTTCTAAGAATATAATGACTATGCCCAGAGAAGAATATTTTAATGAGAACAGAATAAAGAAAAGAATGGGTAGGCTTTCACTTTGAGGGGAAAAAATTAAATACGAAATTAGGGGGTCTGCAATTTAGGAAGGTTATTAGGATAGTTGACCTGTAAACATTTTAGCAAAGGTTATTTATTCTATACCCTCTTTCTGCCAAAAAAAAAAAACTGGCTGGTACCTAATTCCAAAAACTTTTAGATGAAATATGGAACCCCAAATCTACTGAAGGGAGAGGTTTCACGTGCTTTTGAAAATTACATATCCCATTCCCATCTACTGGGCAAACCAATTACAGTGTAGTGTCACAAAGAGAATAAAACCAACTTTATAGGAAAAGTCAGCCTACTAAAAAAAATTAGAAATCCACCACCACTGGGGTCAAATTATGTTATATTTCAATTGTGTGCATACTTATTGTTACAAGCATCAGAGCTTCTTACAGATTTTGGCTACTCAATTTTAGCTCTCAAAAAATCACAGCCACTACACCCAAAGCAATGATTTGCACACAGCAGGCATTGCCAAGCATCATTCCTTCAACCTTGTACCTTTTTAAGTGTGTGATCTTTTCATGTGCTTTCACTTAGACTATAGGGGAAATGAAGACATGAGCCACATGCATCTAGAATAGTAATGAAATGAACATTTGCATCAGTTGAAGGGATCTCCTCCATCCCTCCTTTTACTGCCATCCTCTAAACATATGAGCCAAATTTCTACATAGTCATGTGAGATTATACAACCGATTGTAAAAAATCAAATGCTGTCTTCTCCATGTGGAGAAGCAGAAAGTGTCCAGTACCTGGGGCCTACCAGACTATTCTGAAATGACAAGCTGCATGCAACTGGGTTACCGAGTCCTTAGAAAATTGCAATTCGAGCTAAAGAGAGTCATAATGTTTCACACTACCTGGCATTATGTTTCTATTTGTTTTCTTACCATTTTTATCCACACTAAAATGTAAACTCCATAAGGGCAAGGACTTCGTCTTATTCACAGTTCTATCCCCATCTTCTAAAACACAGCCCAACATAGACTCTCAATACATAGATAGTCAGTGAGTAGTAAATGGATTAGTAATTTTTAATCATCTTCAGCCCCACAGTGTTGAGACACTTTCTAGTCCGTTAAAACTCAGATGAATAAATGAACAAATTGCTGGTCCAATAGATATCTCTTTAGGAATGAACATATAAAAATATTTAATACATGTATTATATTTTTATCTACTTTGTTCACATATTAAATAATTATTTTCTCTCTATTGGAATTGTAATACATCATTGAATTTTCTTGACCTCAGTGGCCAATATCAAATTATCTAACAGGTAACTCTAAATGTGTAAATTTCATTTGGTAACAAATGAAATGTACTCAAATTCCTCCACATACCCAAAAGCCTGCCTAAATTTTGGGTGGCATACTCAAACACTTAAGTTCTTATATAAAGAGCATCTTCCAAAGCAGCCCCAAGTTCAACTAAGGTCTAGGACTAAAAATGAGAGGCAGTAGGATGATGGTAGAAAGGGCCACTTATGCTTTTTACAGGTGTACCTACGAAATATCTATGTGCCCTGCTTCCTCCCCTCCAGGAAGACTGAAGATGCCCTAATAGCTGCCAGGGCTTTCACAGCCTACCATGGAACCACCGCGTTCCTTCTCCGTCCTATCTTCACCCTATCGTTAGCTTTGAGTTTGGCCGCAGACCCTTCACTGAGAAAGTAATGCCAATTAATATTTCAGCACTTCCATTTTGAGCTTAACCAGACTGCATGTTGAGTTAGATTATGCCAGTGGTTTGTATGTTTATGTGTATGGGTGTGTGAAATAATCCCACTCAGGTGAAGCCTGGGCACCATTTCCATCACCCTCAGAATCAGAGGTGATTTTGTCTGCAGGTCTTCCTTCTATCACCCATCCCTCCTAGAGGTTGTTGAGACCACCTGTGTTTGGGATATCATTTTAAGTCACTACTTGCAAACTTAGGCTGCCTCTGCAGGAAATTAGCACAATTCATGGAAGGGGGGGTGCAGAATCTAGTTGCTCTATCAACTGAGAGATACAAAAAGCAGTTTTCACCCAGAGGTTAAAGTCAATTCTAACTTTTTCCACCTAATTAAACGGTGATTGGTCCAAGGTAGACTCCATCACAACCTTAATGACCAGAGCAGTGGGAGAGTCCAATTCACATGGGGAAAAAATAACATAAAAGAATAAAAAGTGAATAAAAACAAAGCTCCAGACCTATAACAGGTTGTGATATAGTCTTGCCTGTGTGGGAATATTTACTCAGTAGTTTCTCTTTTGTTCTGTCTGAAGACGCATGAGAGTCTCCGAAGAATGGGTGAGATACATTTTTTTGTAAGACAAAACAAAACCCAAAACACCTTTCTTGGGACTGTGAAATAGAGCACCAGGATTTTAACTTGAGACAAAGATATAAAAGAAGTTTGTGGGAAAAAAAGACAAGAATGGGCTGGGGAATCATTCACTCTGTCCCTTCTAAATGCAGTAATGCATAAAACCCAGACTCACAGAGATCCAGCCCCCCAGGTTTCCTCTTTGAGGCAGTGTGGTGTGTGTCTAATGCTTTCTCTGGACTCCTAGAGACGACACCAAAGGTATAGTGGCAGGAATTACACGGAGTTCCTTCCACAGTCTCCAATGCACTGTGTGTGATAACAACCAAGTACAGAGACTCCAGGGGTAGAAAGTAAACTCAGAAAGCAAAAGTATACTGCAGAGGTGGGAAGTTGTGACCTGCTTCTCTTAGATGTAAAAAAAGAAGAAAATTAAGTACCTGTGACCAGAGTGACCCTGGGAAGGCCATGCTCTCCCAGGTTAGAAACTGCATCTGCAGTCCACAACCCCCCTGCACCCCAGCTGGTGCTGGCTGCACACCAAGGACCCTGACCAATTCAGGCTGCAGGGGACAGGCTCCTGGTGACCAAGGCTTTGAGTTCCATGAGGCCTGGATCCTTTCACTGTCTGGGCTAGGAAATGCTTCATAAATTTTACTACTTAACTGCTCGTGTAGGTTGGGCTTCGGGTAAACAGTATTTTATTTGTGCGATAACTTTCTCAAAATCTGCCATCTCTTTCTCCTCTTGTGAGTCAAACAGCAAATTTGGTTCAGAGAGCGTTCTGTACAGTGGGTGTCTGTTTTTGGATAGAGGTGGCCTGATCTACAACGGCAGCATGAATGTGGACAACACACATAAGGCCTCTCAGGAAAGGACAGGGAAGAAAATGTAGCAGAAACCATCTCCCTCATCTATCATGAGCACACAGATCACAAGGATGTACGGATGGCCTACCCTCTGCGTAAGGACACAGGTTCTAATAAGGCAGAAAATCTACCTTCCCACAAACAAAAAAACACGCCATCCTTTGGGTTAGTTCACAGAATCCAAACAGTTAATTTTCTGGGTGTAACACAGGATAAATCCCATCATAAATTCAGTAGAGACCATCTGTGAGTCATAGAGTAGGCTGGTGTCATTGCTGAATACTCCGAACTTTTTGGATGTGTTCAATCTTCACGAAACAAAAAGAGCTGATTCATGTGTGAATTCACTCAGCATTTTGTCTTTGTTCACAATACAGCTTTTATTTAGGGTGCTATTCAGTCCCAATCTCATTATGAGGTAGTATTAATTACGACACTCAAATGCCACAGAAATGTGTATTAACAACAATAATAATAGCTATACGCCTCCACAGCCTGTCAGGCACATTTATATTTTTGTACATCGATTCATTGCCTCCTCGTGATGATCTCATGAAGTGCTATTATTTTCCCAATTTTACTAATGAGAAAATTGAGACACAAAGATATTTTCTAATTCTCCCAAGGTTAGGCACCTAGTAATGGAGGAAGCGAAGGTCATGAAACAGTAACAAACAATTAAGCCATGTATAGGTTTTAGCTAATAACATTAATCACAAAGCCAGTGTTGGCCAGGGCACACCAACTTGCTATAACACATAGCAACGTGTGACCCAAACGTGTGAGGGATTAACACCATGGCAGGGTGTTCCTTGCGAATGTTATGGTCCTGGGCAGCTATTCAAGTCAGTGGGGCTGCTTTTCTCCACGTGGTCATGTAGGGACGTGGGCTCCTTCCACCTTATGGCCCTGCCGTCCCCCAGGATCTCACAGTTATCTCCATCCAACCAGACTAATGAGAAAGAAAATGGAGAAATTTGAGTGGGAAGTTTTATGGGCTAGGTCTGGAAATGACAGACATCATTTCTAGTCACACTCCACAGGCAATAACTCAGTGACAAGGCAACATGACACCCTAAGTGAGGCTGGGAAATAAAGCCCACCTACACGGCCAAAAGAGGGAAGAATGGATTTTGATGGAAACCAGCCATCTCTGTCTGCATCAGACTCTCCAAATATAGCCACCAAATATCCTTGTACACTTTTTCCCACATGTAAAACAAATTCACCTTTTTCCTACAAGGAACTGCGCAGGGTCCCATTCTGTCACTGAAGCAGGTCAAAGTCTGGCCTCTGCGGGTGACACATTGTCCTTGCCATTCGATGGAGATATGGCTCCTTATGGTCCAATGGAAGACTAATTATCTGCCCTATATGCACCATCACCTCTTGGACATCAATAGAATGGGGATGGGATAACCAAAATACTCAACCCCCCTTTCAGGACAGGGAAGAATGAGACACCTGGCAATAACAGGCTCCTGGTGGCAAACCCAGGGAAGACCTCTTCCCTGGCAGTGGGAGAAGTTTCTTGAATTAACCCCAATGCAGTTCTCTGGGAGGAATCCCTTCATCCATCATTGTTGACTTTCCCCGGCGAGGCTCTCTGGGAGGCTTTCCTTCCTCATCCATTATGCTCTAGGACTCACATCTGAACAGGGCCTTTGAGGGTATGTCTTCCTTGGGGGCTGTACAACTTCAGAGCCCATCTCTTACTTTCCCAGTTTGGGGGCTCAAGTGGTTTTTTTTTACTATAGTCATAAGCACATTTAGTCCAAGCTTGAAGTTTCTGTGGAAATACAACTCTCTCCAAAACTTACTGGGCTTCTGGGAAGTTCTTTGTGTTGGGAACCACACCCAAAACTGAAGTGTGTCTTTCGTCCACATGTTTCTTAAACACACTTCATTTGTCTGCTTCCTCTAGACAAATCAACACTAGCTACCTGGAGGCCACAGGAAACAGTGGGCTCAGATGGGGGCATGACAGGCTGGATCTCATCTTTGACACAGAGACGAGTCTCCTGTTTAAATGGGGAAATCAACATTTGTTGCTCAAATCTTTTCTTAATTGTATCTCCTATTTGTGGGATCCCAAAATAATCAATTTTCTAACTCTGAAAGGCCGTTAATATGTGTTCTACCAACCCCTGCTTTAAAAACAATGAATTCAGCTCTTTCTTTTAACATCTGGCTAAACACAATAATAATTCTGGCATTTCCCAGTCTTTTCTTTGAGTACAATGGACTCTGTAGGAACTAGGTTCACCTTCCAGGTTTCACGGACAAGAGTCTTGCAGAACATTTCTCCACAGTATAACATAGATCTCTCTCTTCCCAGCCTGTTCTGTTTTTTGTGTGCTTTTTTTTTTACCACCTACCACTTAACAGCTAAGCCAAAACTTTTTAAAGGTTTTTTCAATGATGGCAGCTCACCAGACAGGATAGGCTATTGTAACAGACAGATTCAAATACACAGTGATTTAAACTATTAGAATTCCATTTCTTAGAACCTGAGCTACGGAAACATGGAATAGACTGATAGCTACAGGAGGGGAGGAGGAGAGGGGAAATGGTGAAAGGAAGGGACGGGATTAGTCAAGAACACGTATGAATGACTCACGGACATGGACAACAGAGAGGGGACTGACTGTGGGAGAGAGGGGTGGGCTGGGCGGAGTGGGGCAGAAGGGAAAAAATTGGGACAACTGTAATCGAATGAACAATACGAAAATAAAGTAGAAAACAAAGAATTCTATTTCTTGCCATATGACAAATCCGAAGACGATTCATATTGGCGAGATGGTTTGTTCCAAGGGGTCATGCCTAGATCAGCTTTTTTCCGTCCTGTGACTCTGCTCTTGCCTGGGACTTCGTAGTGGCCTGCATGTGGACAGCGAAGATGAAAGCCTGTGAGGGAGAGACGGCACGGGGCGGTGGGCGGGCCAGGTCCACAGGCAGCATATACCAGTTCTGCGCACACTTCGCTGAAGTTAGACCCTCAGCCACACGTAATTTTAAGAGGTTAACGATATGCCCAAAGAGAGATCAGGTTTTTACAGATTTTATGTTGAACACAATAGACCCACATAAACAACATAAACTGCCCGAGGCGCCACATGTAGCTGGGTGTTTACTCAGCTACAACTGGCGTGCCTGTATTTATTTCTTCAGCTGGCCAGTCACCAGAGACACCTGCTTGTTAAAAACGCAGATTCTTTGCTCCACGCCAGAGCTGATATACTAGGCCCACTAAGAAAAAGAGCTGTAAATATAAATTTCTACAAGCACCTTAGTATTTCTGACCAGATGAAGCTCCCATGTTATAGTTCAAAACCACTTGGATATCATAAGTTCACATAGTTTGATCTAATGTAAGTTAGCAAGTTCAGAAAACCCTTCTTTATGCTATAACAGTGCCTGTCAATCAAGTTAAGAGGAACAATTCTATAATCAATCATCAATCAGTAAAAAGCCATTTAAAATACATACATATAATTTCTTGACTTGGTAGTTTCTAACAGGAGGAATTGTGTAAAACTGGAAGAGGCCTTCAGAGCTGCTCAAAAACAGCTAGCAAATTCCTCCATGAGGAACCAGTGCTTGGCAGTAAGGTCTGTACCCATGGCCGGGACACAGGGGAACCGTGGAAGAAAGAGAACATAGGATGCTGAGAACCAGAGAGTGTTGGGGAAGGCTGGTGCGAGGAGGAGAGAGAAGCCCGGGAGACTCAGCAGGGAGATAAGGGGGAACGGCAAACCGCAGCAGCAGGCAAGCGTGGGCGCACCAAGCACGCGCTGCTGGGAGAAAAGCCTCCGTCGTGATTAGCAGAGCTTCGTAAGTATGAATGGCTGTTGGCTGACCCTGCCGTCTGTATGACAATAATCAGCACGACTGTAAGACCTCCAGAGGGGTCACTGAAGGAAATCAGAGAACACCTACTCTCTGAAGCAAAGGAGTCTTTAAAAACAGGAAAGAGCCCGGAATCCTTGGGGTGCTTTGGTACGTCTCTATCTTGGACGCTGTTACCGTTCTTCTGTATCCATCCAGCTCTATGATTGTGAAATGAACAAAAACATCTGTTCCCCTTCTGCAAATCCCTCTGTTCTTCATGCTTTGGGGAAAGGGAGAAAAAAACAAAAAAATGGAAAGTTGCCTAAAATTCAGTTTCTCAGAGTCCAAAAAGTTTGTACTTGGAGTAGAATCTGGTTCCTGAAAGAGATAGCATGTAAATTGTGGAAGAAGCAGAAATTTCGTAACTGGGACTCGGGCACCCTTATTTGAACAACCAACCAACAAGCACCCTTGCTAGTGGAGACCAAGCCCTCCTTTGGAGTCTCTCCATCTGTTTTAAAACAAATTAGAAAATTGGACAAAACTGCAGTGATACTTACATTTTATAAATAAGAATAGTAATTAGCTAATTATTTAATGTGTCGAGCCCTGTGTTACTGTTGCTATCTTTCTTGAGCCTCACATCATCTCCAGGTAGTAAGTATCCTCACTTTACAGACATGAAACTGAAGCTCAGAGGGTTAACTTGTCAACCGTCCCATGGCCAAGCGGCAGAAGTGACATTCCACTCTACCCGTTCAGATGTTATCTCCTCCTTGAGGCCAGACCATCCTGATTAAACTGGGCTCCCTTTCGAGACCTGCTCCTTTCCTCTGTAGTTATTATCTTGTTTATTTAATTGCCCATTGCTTGTCTCCCCCTAGAATGTACACTTCATGAAGGCAAAGTTCTTTCTGTCTCATTTACTCTTATGTCCCCATTGCCTGGGAAAGAGCCACAACAGACACCCAGAAATGTCTACTGGATAAATGACTGACTGACAGAATGATCGAAAAGATGAACGAATGAGCAAATGAAGGACATCCAAGCATCTCAGAGTCTTAGCCACTGCACTATACTGAAGTTAAGCGCCCTGTGCAAAGTGTGAGCATAATTTTCTATGTTGAATTTGACCCTCCCACATCCTAAAAGAATATATCCTAAGCATCATGAACACACCTTCAGAAATACTATATCAGATTTGTTTACAACAGATAAAACAATTTCATTTTTCTAGGAAAAAAATTCCAAAAGATTTTGCTTCCAAAATTTCCAAATTTCATATAAGTGGTGATACCATAAAAGTCCTAGAGGAGAACATAGGCATGAAAACCTAAGATATTCCATGCAGCAGTATTTTCACTGATATGTCCCCTAGAGAAAGAGACATAAAGGAAAGAATAAACAAATGGGACCCCATCAAATTAAAAAGTTTCTACATGGCTAAAAAAACAGCATTTAAGTGAAAAGAGAAGCAACTATATGGGAAAATATATTTGCCAATGATACCTCAGACAAGGGTTTGATCTCCAAAACATATAAAGAATTCACACAAGTCCACTCCGGAAAGACAAAAAAAAAAAAAAACAATTAAAAAATGGGCAAAAGCCCTGGTTGGTATAGCTCAGTGGATTGAGAACCAGCCTGTGAAGCGATGGGTCGCCAGTTCAATTCCCAGTCAGGGCACATGCCTGGGTTGCAGATCAGGTTCCCAGTAGGGGACACATGAGAGGCAACCACACATTGATGTTTCTCTCCCACTCTTTCTCCTTCCCTTCCCCTCTCTCTAAAGAAGTAAATAAATAAAATATTTAAAAAATAAAAAAATTAAAAATGTGCAAAAGACCTGAACCGAGATTTCTCTAAGGAGGACATACAGAGGGCCCAGAAACATATGAAAGGATGTTCAACATCACTAGCCATCAGAGAGATGCAAATTAAAACCACAGTGAGATACCACTTCACACCAGTGAGAATGGACATCATAAACAAACAAGTGTTGGAGAGGACGTGGAGAAAAGGGAACCCTAATGCACTGTTGGTGGGAATGCAGACTGGTGCAGCCACTGTGGAAAACAGTATGGAATTTCCTCAGAAAACTAAAAATGGAACTGCCTTTTGACCCAGCAATTCCACTGCTGAGATTATATCCTAAGAACCCTGACACACCAATCCAAAAGAACCTATGCACCCCAATGTACAATTTACAATAGCCAAGTGCTAGAAGCAACCTAAGTGCCCATCAGTAAATGAATGGACCAAAAAACTATGGTACATTTACATGATGGAATACTATGCAGCAGAAAGAAGGAAGGAGCTCCTACATTTCGTGACAGCATGGATGGAACTGGAGAGCATTGTGCTAAGTGAAATAAGCCAGGCAGCAGAAGACAAATACCACATGGCTTTACTTTTAAATGGAACCTAATCAACAAAACAAATAAGCAAGCAAAATATAACCAGAGACATTGAAATTAAGAACAAACTGACAGTAACCAGAGGAGGGGTGTGGGGGGATAATGGGGGCAAAACAACTATAAAGGACACATGGATAAAACCTGGACGGGGGCGTGGAATCAGGGGAGGGAGGTGGAGATGGCTGAGGCGGGGCATGGAGTGGTGTGGGAAAAGGCAGACAACTGTACTTGACCAACAATAAAATAAAATAAAAGCTACTACTAAAAAAAACTTTCAAATTTCAAACTTGTGAATACTAAGTGATTTAACTAGGTTTCTCTCCCCACCATATACTACAGGCAAAAAAGAAAATTTAAATTCATAAAGCATTTACTGTACAACTTTTTTCAAATAATGAGGAAAAACAGGAAGTCGATAATCTCCTTAATGTACATTAGGTATAAACCTCTTAAGAATTATGAATGATGATTACAAATTGCAACCCATTCATTTGCTAGAAAGTGGACTTTCGGCTGGTATGCTTGCAAGAAATTCAATGAACATGTTCATATATATTAATAATGGGGCACTTTATACTTGTCAAAGAAAGAGTTGTTAGGGGAAAAATGGCTATGTTTTCTCTCCCCTCTGCTCATATTGGATTAGCTTGCACTATGAGTCCTGTATGCTGCTTTCCTCAACTAAAAACAATTTCATGTGATATTTGCAATAGTTCAAGTTGATAAATAAAAGGCTTAAGAAATTTCAATAACAGGTTTTAACCAAACTTTTCAAAAGAGACAAAGAGTTAATGTTCAATATTAAGTGTCAATATAACGCACTAACTTTGCTGTAGGGGGTTTACTCTACTCATTTAATTCATTTACCATCCTAATAACTCTCCATTCCATCCTCCCTTTTAGGTAAATTGAATCTATCAGGCTCAAAATCAAAGCCACTTCCTTTGTCTCAAGTCCAACAAAGCTGGACAAACCCTCATTATCATCCACAGAATAATGGGTCTTAATGTATTTGAAGACCGAGGAAATTTTCATCCTTGTCATTCTCAGATAATAAATACATCCAGATCTTTCCACCTCCCGTTAAATATATTTCTTGTTCTTTTCCCATTTTTAATGGGCAATTTCTCATTAACTCACTTCAAGTCAATCATAAACAAGTTATGTTTCAAATCCACAACCAGCACACAATAGCTTTTGTAATTTTTATTTTTTGGTAGGAATAGTTAGGTGCAGTCCTAACAGGATGTGGAAGTCTAGACTACATAATCTTTTTGAATACCACTATCTTATCTATTACCCGTTGTTAGTAGGAAATTAATGTGTTCTTAAGTTGACACATGTTTTGGTATTTCAGGAAACATGCTGGTCCCTGTGGTTACCATAGATCACTGTGTTTTATCGTGCTGAATACTCACTGCCACTGTAACAGATAAGCCAGTCTTACAAGGATTTAGGATATAGTAGACTACAAATCACTCTGACTGACTTTTATATTTCATTCACTTCCTACCAGTTAACACATTAAAAGCTTCTTAAGAGTTGTGCACATCAGCCAAACATCCTATTTAGCAACCTCACCAATTATCACAGATTCAATTCCAGTTTCACAGAAAGGAAAGGTCCAGTGTAATCTAGAACTCAGTGGGTTTTTCTGGACACAGAAAGAAATCTTAGGTGCCAAGCTATAAACAAACCCTGAAGTACCTACCAGAGGTCCTAATTTATTTTAGACCCTACTATATTATCAACTAACCTTAAGTACAGTAATTTACACAGTGAAGGAGATTACTTCACATTGCGTCTATTCATACATGTGGGTCCTCATGTCATTTCCAAAATGTTCACTGATATCCAAGCGTTAGAGCTTACAGTAGTGCAGAGGATACGGAAGGGTCAGAAAAATAGATTAATCAATGTATAGCCTCCAAATGATCCACACAACATTTGGGAATCCATTTTATTTGCTTTCACTGTAACAAGGAGCCGGCAAGTCCACTGTAGATTTCCTGTCTGACCTCTTCGCTTCCTCCACTTTCCCACGTTTTACCATGTCATGAACAGTTCAGAAGCCTTTGCCTGTGAAATGAGGAAGGGGGTTTCTGTTCCATTGACAGAGACCTTTAGGTCCACGTCCACAGCCAAAGTCTCATTACTTTCACAAACCCTGCAATTAACTCAGAGCCCAGAGAAAAAGAGCAGCAAGTGGAGCAGTCTGGGGGTGAGAAGAATCAGCCCGCCGATGATCCGTTTGGCACATCAGAAGTTGTTCCATTTTCTCTCTCTTTGTAAAAGGGCACCAACAACCTTTAAGCAAAGTAATTGAAAATGGTGATGGCAGAAGATTTAATGAACAATTTTTTTTCTTTCTGTGGTTCTTAAAATCGAAAATCTGCTATTGAAAGATAGATGACATATTCAAGAAAGAGACCCACTAAAATTGTTTTTGCTCTTACTTAGTCTTCTCACGTTCTCCATGTCCTTTTTTTTTTAAGGGTCCTAAACTTGCTTTGGTGTGAATGTGAGTTTTCCCGCCCTCTGAGGTACCTTTATCTGGTGAATTCTATATGAAAGGGAGGCCCCTCTTCTAAAAGACAGACGGTGGTATATTAACTTGACAAGCAGCTCCTGATTAGCCAAATTTAATGCTAATATCATTTAAATGTCATCCTTTATTAAGGAAAAAACTTAAGAAATATTTTAATGGTCTATGTGAGAATCACAATAATTCAGCTATGGAAATTGCACTGTGATGTAAGAGGAATGAAGAAGGGCTGAATATTTCTTCCTTGGTGAATTAATCAGTGACTCAGAAGGAATAATCCAAGTCTACCCTTGAGCAATGTCTATCAAATTTATGGGAAGAGAAAATTAAGTAAAATTGTTCTGTGTGCTTCTTCAAGGAGCCTCAAATCCTTATACTTTTGCCACTAGAATCCAAAAGGCTCCTTTCTTCAGTACAAACGATCCTCCTCTATTACTCTCTAAATTTCTGCTTTTTTTCCCTTGTTTTGCTACCAAGTCTCAGACACAAGAAGATTGTTATATTGTAGGGATGAAGACCAGCAGAGGAAATACCTTGTCCCTGGGGTCCCTGACGAGGTAACTCCATCTCACTCCCCGAAAGAGGTGCTGTTTAAAAGCAGGAGCTGCCTGGAGACCTGTTCCTCTGAGTCAGCACAGGCACATAACAGGAGACAGCTGGACATCCCTAGGAAAGAGCGTGTGTGTGTGTGTGTGTGTGACAGAGAGAGAGACAGAGACAGAGAAAGAAGGCAGGATGTATGCAGATACTAATATATTCCTGGGGTACTTCCCTTACACAGCTCTGCTCTTCCAGATTAGGGCTCGGTCTCATCCCTACTAAATGACTTCAACATGTTTCACTTGTTTTTAAGAGAAGGTGGTATTACCCATAAACGCTCTTTAAAAGTTTCTAGTTTCATCTTATAGTTCAATTTTACTCTACCTTGAGTATCTCTAAAAATATCTTGCTGAGCATATTTATCATCCATTAACTATAACTCTAACATGAAATTTTGCACTGAAAGCAGGTATCTAGGAAGTAACCTGTCTTCTTGGTAACAACATTGTGAGCTTCCCCAGATAATGTATCTGTATTAGCCAAACATTTCTAAGAAATTACAAATTCTATAACGTGCATGAAAGTATTTTGTGTGCTAGAAAGCACTATCAAATGTTATTCTTTATTAGTAATAAGTCACTTTATTTATTAAAGGCACTACAAGTGTAGAATGACATAAGATGTAATTAACCACAAGGTACAGCAAAGGCATAAAACCAAACATAGCCTCTTTCTCCAGGACTGCGTCTCCAGGAATGCAGTTAATCCTTATTTGTTCCTTCACGTGTGTCTAAGCAATATGGATTCATGAGTGCCAGAAACAGGGCTCAGAACCAGAGGTCTCTGCTTCGTGTCCTGTAATTTGTGCACGCAGGCTGCTTGTGCCTTTTATGGGTGGGAATGACTCAGAACTGTTGGCATTATCTCGGCAGCAGATGTGGGGAGGGGGGTGGGGGTCTCCACAGCCCAAATCATCCAGCTGTAGTGCCAGAGAAATCGTTTCTAATCAAGCATGTAAATCCATTTTTATTACCTTAAAAAGACTCACAAGAAGAACATTTGGATATTAAAACACTCTATTCTAAAGACATAATTGTAATTTTATTGTTTACTGTTGGTAATGTACCTCAAACAATTTATTGCCCAGTGGAAAATCCAGGCCTACTTTACACCAAATTCAGAGTAGTTAATAAGTTCAATTAGTCCCTCCTGGGACAGATGGAGAAGTTGGTTGTTTGGAAGATTTTGCCTGCTTCTTTCCTGATTTCCCCGGCATTCTCTGACTTCTGAAGTTAATGTTCACCCTTATCCCACACCCTGGGGGACTCTTGCTAACTCCCAGCCTTGTTCCTCCTCAGTCCCAGAACCCCATCAAGAAAAAGCATTTCCCCCAGTTGCATCCAACTATCACTTTACTCTTATTGCTTATACAATTATCATGTATACATGTTAAGCTATAGATGGAAGTTGAGGGAGGAGAAAATTTTCGTGCGAGCAATGTAAGTTGCCTCTAGCTTTCCAGGAGAGGGTTATGTTTGCTACCAAAGATAAATAATTAGCATAATAATTTCATCCCCAGTCCTATAAATACTGAAATCTTTTACTTCTTAAGCAATTTCAACTCTAAAATGTTTATTGAGAGTTTGTGAAAATCAATTAAATATTTTTATATTTACTTCTATAAAAGTAATCATATTTCATTGGGACTCCTGATGTAACCATAATTGCCTAAATCCCATTTTCTCCTCTTCCTGAAAACTATCCAAAAGAAAAAATGGAAAACAAAAATATGAACTATATTTTCAGTACAACCAGGACATATACTCCAAAATACTTTTAAAAGGATGCCAAAAACAGACTGGCCTGGTGTGGCTCAGTGGATCAAGTATCAGCCTGCAGACCAAAGGATTGCCAGTTCAATTCCCAGTCAGAGCATATGCCTGGGTTGCAGGCCAGGTCCTCAGTAGGGGGCCAGCAAGAGGCCACCACACATTGCTGTTTCTCTCACTCTCTTTCAGTCTCCCCTCCCCTCCCTCTAAAAATAAATAAATAAAATCTTTTTTTAAAAAGGATGCCAAAAACAGCAGAATTCACTGAAGAAAAGGAGGGAGTAGACAGAAGTTGAGGAGACAGAATCCACTGGTAATAGGTGTCAAAAACTGCCAACAAAAATATACTTTTCATGAAGAAGGCGAGGGACTCACCTAAAAGAGAAAAGATCTATATCCCATGTGTATAAAAGAATCCAGAAGAAAGAATAGGTTTGGATTAGAAAAACTAAGGACCCCATTAAGAATCAGATAAAACCACATGCAAAACAGGTTTTTTGCAAGTATTTAAGGAAACTTTGATATTAGGAATAATATTCATAAAATTCATCTTATTAATATGTCTAAGGAGAAAAGTATTATGATCATCTTCATGGAGATTGAAAAAGCATTATAAAAATCAATCATTACAATTTGATTTAAATAATAACAAAATAGGTCATTGATGATATGATGATCTCCAAAGATGACCATTGTCAAATTTCTCCCTTTCCTCTATAAATATGTCACTCCACTCTCAAGAGGTGAAGTCCATTCCCCAACCCTTGAATCTGGACTGGTCCTGTGACCCTCTCTACCAGGAGAATGAAGAGGAACTGATTTTCTGGTACATTAAAGCCCAGGACTTCCTTTCTCTTAGAACCCAGCTGTCAACACTGTGAAGCCCAAGCCATATGGAAAGACCAAAATGAGAATTAAAACACTCTGGTCAACAGCCCCAGCAGAGCTCCCCAAGTCAACACCAGCTGTCGCACGTAGCAGTGGGTCATCTTGGAAGCTCCAACCAGGTCAAGCCCCCAGAATTCTGCAGCCCTTACTGACATACTGCAAAGCAAAAAAGCTGCCCCACCAAGCCCAGTCAGCCCACATAAACATGAGATAATGATTATTGTTTTAAGTCACTAAATTTTGGTGTAGTTTCCCATGCAGCAATAGACCACTTAAACATATGGGCATTTCATTTATACGTCTATCTGAGTCCAAAAGCCAGAATCATACTTAAGTGGAAAAAAACAAAAGTAGTTCCACTAAAGTCAGAAATAAGGCAAGGGTTCCCATGTTACCATTGTTATTTAACATTTTATGGGAGGTACAAGATGAAGTACTTGGATACAAGGAAAATATTAGTAGTATTTTTAAAAAGTTTACTCTCTCCTCCACTCCTTCTGGTCTCTTTGCTGTTTCTTATAAATAAATTTCCCTTTTAGCCCTGGCTGGTGAGGCTCAGTGGCTTGAGTACCAGAACTGTGAAGCAAAGGGTTGCCAGTTTGATTCCCAGTCAGGGCACATGCCTGGGTCGTGGGCCAGGTCAGGGGCACATGAGAGACAGCCACACATTGATGTTTCTCTCCCTCTCTCTCTCCCTCCCATCCCCTCTCTCTAAAAATAAAGAAATAAAATCTTTTAAAAATTAAGTTCCCTTTTAGAGATTTTGCTCTATCTGATCCCACAATCTGACACTCTATCCCCAACAGCCAAATGACTGGCGTGATCACTTCCTTCAGGGATCTCCTTCAATGTCACTTAATTAGCAAGGTCTTTCCAATCACTCTGCATAATAATAAACTACTTCCACTTTTCTTGCTTTATTTTCTGTGGAAGTTATCATCACATAATATACTGCACACACATACGCGTGCATTTACGAAGCACATTTCTTTACCATCTGTCTACTAAGATGAAGGGCTCTATCCCTGGCATTTAAAAGAATGCTTGGCACTCAATACATAGCTTTTGAGTAAATGACTAAAGTTTACAAAGCTACACTTTCTAGATATTTTTATATCGTGGTCCTTCCTTCATTCCAACAATTGTTTTGTATTCATCTCTACCTTTTCCCTCTGATTTTTTGAGTCCTTTATAATAGATATCAGAGCATACTTAAAAATAAGTACAGAAAATTTGAACAGTTTCATAGTTCAGTGAACCCAACCATCTTGCTGGGTGACTTTAACTGCTAGTCAAACAAATCAAAATTACTTTCTTTATAACATGCTACACTTGAACTATTATATTTCCTGGTTGTGTGGGCAAAGAACTAGTCATGCTTTTACAAAATTTTGTCTTATAATTATTGCTGCAGAACCATGGTAGGAAAGGATGCACACACATAGTCCATGGGTGTCCTTTGGGTCAAATATACCTAAATTAGACGCGCAGCTCTGTCTTTCAGTGGCCGTTTCCTCTTGGCCTCACTCAAACGCTCTAAGCTACAGTTCCTTCATTTATAAAATGAGGATATAATGGAACTTATTTCTTCAAGGGCATATGAAGATGAAGGGAGCCAGTATGTCAATGTATGCATCCATCTTGAATAACTGTCAGTGGCTTTTGCTTTTGTCATTGTTTTTGTCCATGTGGGAAAGGTACTTGATCCAACTTCTGTGTCCTTCTGTAACATCTCATCTCAGAGACTGTATTTGCCCTGACTATGGTCAGTTTCCCCATGTCCAGGGAAGAGCACACAACACAAAAAGTCCACAGATTAAACCAATATAGATGCTGTTAGTTGGTTTGGTTCATAAGACACTGAAATGAGATAAGGGTTACGGAGTGTGCGTATACAAGGATTTCTTCCTAAAGAGAACAGAAAGTCGTGGTACTTGGGTGGTTAGGACACTGATGTGCCTGAAGCAGTGGGAGATGTGAAACAACTTCCTGGGGTTCCTCCTAGACCTACATTTTATTTTTCTTGGTAAAGCCTTCCCAGCTGTGAGTTTCATCAATTTATTGTCAGCTAGAGATTAGTACTGCCTGCCTCCAGTAAACTTGTACATTCTTGAGTATCTGAGCACACTTTCATCCTTTTTGATTCTTGAAACGATTAATTTTCACAAGCACTTATTAGACTTAAATTCGGGGTAGGAAAAGCTCTTATTTCCCCTACACTTTGCTATACTATCATTTCAAGGAGTAGTCAGACAACATCAGAAGGGAGAAGATACACTGGGTGCCTGGGAAGTGGGCGACAAGGAAAACCAACGGTCTATTTCTTAGAGCCGTTTCACTGGGTAACAGTTTAAGGAAGCTTGGCAGACGCAGAGCCTGCAGCTGATTGGTCCACAGTTGGCACCCTGTGGGCAGCTCTTCAGGACGGTCTGTAACCTGACTCAATAAACCATAGTCGGTTTAACATTAAATCAGGTTATCATGTTTCTCATACAACACTGACAGAAAATAATAAATAAAACATGATTTTTGTTATTATAATAATTCTAAAAATGACTATGCTTTTCGAGGAGGGAGTGTTACCCATCTGGCTGAGTGATTAAACAGGAAACACTCTGACAACAGAATTTACTGCCAATCTATCTAAAGGATGTGGAAGCTGTAAGATTTTTGGATCTACCATCTCTTGGTCCCTCCAAGAATTAAGAGATATTTTCATGAGTTTTCTTAGTTATTTAAATGGTGAGGCCAGGAGCCAAAGGATAGGTAAGCCATTCCAGGTTGAAGAAAATATGAAGATTATGAAAAGTGGTACATAAAAAAGAAACAGGAAAGCTACCTGGGAATAAAAAAAATAATAAGGTGGTTTGTATTCTGTCTCCATAGTCAACAGTATGGCTTTTGAGCTCATACAAAGTAGGATATGAAATAAGTCACTTGTTGCCAAATACTGAGTTTCCTCACTTGCAAAAGAATTAAATACCTACTTCATGGATATGTCATAAGGACTAAATAAGCTAACGTACATAAAGCACCTAACGAGCATTTGGTGCATGGAAATATTATTACATATTTTATGATAATTTAGAAGCTGCATCATGACTGAAAAAGTCTTGCTTTCTCTCTGTGTGACCTCTTACACGGCTCCAAGCAACTGGACCTTCTCTATAGTCTTCAGAGGGGAGAGAATCTCAAAGGATTTCGCCACTTCTCAGTCCATTCCCCCTGCTGTAACCATCAGCAAAAGTGAAGGCAGCAGCCAGTCACAAAAGCCAATACATTGCAGGATTTTGTTTGTATGAAATGTCTGGAATAGGCAGATCCACAGAGACAGAAAGTAGATAGGTGGTGCCCAGGGCTGGGGAAAGGGGTAACGGGGAGTGACTGTTAAAGGGCGCAATGTTTCTTCTTGGAGTGATAAAAATAATCTAAAATTCATTGTCATAGTGGTTGTACAACTCTGTGATTATACTTAAGAAAATCATAGAATGGTACACTTTTTTAAAAAATGTTCACTTGAAATGGATGAAACGTATGGTATATTCATTAGAGCTCCACATGAAAAGCTGTAAAATACAATTGAGAACAGAAAAAAGTGAAAATGTTAATGCGATCTCTGCTTATAGAAGTCAAATTGAAACTGGATAATAGTTAATAACTGAAATAACATGAGAGAGACTTTTGCTTCTAACCCTTAGAAAATTCCTCAAAGTTCTCAGTTCCTGAATGCATACGCAGGGTTCTACTGAACAGCTGAAGTAACAACTGGCTAATAGGCCAAATCACTCCTCATTCTACCTGTCACTGATTTATTCACTGTCTCTTCCCTAGATTATGTGAGAACCTTCTAACCAGCTTGTCTTCTCCCTTGCAACTCATTCTCCATGCCACAACTGGACAGGTTTTCCAAACAGAAACCCAAGAATGTCAGTCCTCTACACAATCATTCAGTGACTTCCAACCATTTCTACAACCGAGTTAAGAATCTCTAGAAAGGCTTAAAATGCCTTCACTTTCAGTATTATGACTCCTCTTTTCAACCGTATCCCCTCACCAGCACCCCATGCGATCCCGAGATCGGGCCAAATGAACCAGGTGTAGTCCTCATACTCCTGCTTCCGTGACTGTGCAGCCGTTTGGTATGTCCCACCTCCTTGTCCACATGGAAAACTCCTGGACCTCCTTGAAGACCCAGAATAAACTCCATCTTCTTCTTGCAACCTTCTCTCTTTCCCCAAATGTCCTACTAGATGATTCCTCCTCTATGTTTCCTTCATCCATCCATTTATTCAACAAACCTTTACTGAATGTCAAGCACAGAGCACCTTGTATGCCCCTTTATTATATCAAGTCACACCGTTATGAAATTTCTTTCTCCTCCACAGATCCTTTGGGAAGAGGGATCATGTTCTATTGTTTATCTTTGCCTCTGCGTCCCCAATACACTGCTTGACACACTGTAGGTGCTTACAAATTCTTTGGACAAATGAAAAAAAAGAGAACTAAAGAGACTATCTGAATACTGTCAGCATTATTTACAAACCCTCCTTACACTTCAAAATAAAAGAAGTGCTATAGAAGAGATATGTCTTACTGGTATTAGTAACAGCGATGCTAGCTTTGTGGCTTTTCAGACCCAAAGTTGTTGGGTATTAATACACACACACACATACATACACTTTCATATTTGAACATGAAAGGGCTTAGAACAAATGAAATAAACCATTAAAGTAAGATAATTTTTCTCACTTTTCCCCCCAAAAAACGTGTGTGAACTTTGGCACGTGGGAAGAAAGGCAAAGTCCCCTGTCCCCACAGATTTCCATCTACTGTGTACAAACGACTGGCCTCTGGACCCACAGCTACTCGTGCAGGCTTTAAACCAGCATTCCTGGCCATTCGCTAGACATATCCACTGAGGAATGATGACCTGGTAAAGAAATCAGTTCTCTTTCTTTTGATTCAGAATATTTAAAAACCAGAAAACTTGGAAACATCATGATCCCAAAATACTATTATGTGCCCTGTCAAATCTATTCTTTCTTTAAATCTCCTGGGGTTGCTATATCGTGAAAGCACTCACCACTTTGGTAACTATCTCTTTACTAATATACTAAAGTAAGTTCTCAAGCCTAAGCTTCTTTTGTGATAAGGCATATCAAAACTATTACTAGTTCCAGAATGTGATACTTTCCATAAGAAAACTGGCCTGGACTCTTTAAAAAAGGCAATATCTCAGGTAAGGGGAAAAGTAGAGACCCCTCTAGATTAAATGCTATGTGTTAACCTGATGGGGTCCTGATTTAAAAAAGAAAATAAGAACATTTTGATGTGAATTACTTTAGATTCTAGGAGGAAATTAATGTTAATTTTCTTGGGCATAGTAGCAGCCTCATGATTTTTGGGAGAATGTCCTTATTTTTAGGAGATGCTGTTAAAGTACTTAGGGGTAAAATGTCACCATGGCTGCAAGTTACTTTCAAATGGTTCGAGGGCAAACAATTGTGTGCATAGCATATACACAAAGCACATGTGACTTAGTGTTAATACTGTTGAATCCAGGTGGGGGATAGAGAGTGTTCATTCTTTCAGCTTTTCAATATGTTTCAAATTTTTCAAAATAGAACGTTGAGATAAAATCCTCTTTAAAGGAAGTTTTTATAAAAAATAATAATTGTGCCTGAGCTACAGCACACACTTTTTCAAATTGAGATGGTCATTTCGCATAAGTCATGGGGAAGCAGGTTGTTGAAGTTGGCACTCCAGAGGTGGCTTGTTTCTGATTATTGTATCTGGACCTATGTTCGAATTAGAAGATTAAATTCTCTAATCCTGCTCTAGAATCGTCCAAAAGACTTTTTTGCACAGAAAGGAATGATCAAAATGCACATTTATAACTTTTTTAAAAAATATCCTTGTGTTGCTTAAATATTTTCCCAAGGGAAAAGTGTACATCTGACACATGAAAGAAATTTCCCTTCATAAATACACTTCTTCATTACTGCAATGTTTTAAAAGCTAAGCACAGCACTCACAAAGAGTTTAAATTGTTTCTGCATTTCTCCGCACACGTCAAAGCTCCCCTTCTGCCTCCTTCCTCCTCACTGTGACTCCACAAAGTCTCTTAAATGGCCAGCAAGTTCCAAGAGAGGCTGCCTGTTCCCACGGAAGATGTGAGTTTCGAGAATCGCATGACAAAGTACCTTTGCCTCTAGCAAAGCCTTGTCCACAGAACTTGCTACGTGAACCGGCTGTGGTGGCAGATGACTCAGCTGAATGCCCCTGGGGAGAGTCTTTCCCAAGTCCGCAGGCGGCATGGAATGTTTTCTAGTGGCCAAACAGCAGTGAAAGGGCCAGAACTCTCCCTTTGTAGAAAGAAGTTTAAAACACACACGTGCGCACGCACACATACACACACACACACACAGTGGGGAAACTATTTCAATGACCATCAAGTAGACAAAAGATGATGTTTCATGAGATGTCGTGTGCCTATAGAAATAAGAGACAATATGAGCAGGAGAAAAAAATCAGAGTTTCTCTATTGTTAAGAAAGAGCTTGGCGCCAGCAGGAAAAAGGATGACATAACCTCGAAAGTATGATCTGACAAAACACCAACCAACTCAGTTTATCCCATGAGAAAAAACTTTAAAACTTAAAAAGAGTCATTTCCTTTAGCTTCCAAAGTACTCTACACAAACAATATGAACATTAGATCAATACCAGTTCCTGCAAATGTTTAATTTTAAACATTAAAACATACCTGCTCTTCAGAGTCATTATTATTTCTTAAATTCTCCTGGTTTCCCTTTTAGGCCAACAGCAAGAGAACAGTGTGTGACGTGGCATTCAATCAGTGATCAATTAGTCCGAAACTACAACTACACACTTGATAAGTTTCGGCTTAATCCAGCTCCAGAGGGTAATGTCTTGTTCGGTTGTCCCAGTGTAACCAAATACAGCAGAAACAAGAGACAGAACTGAGAAAGGCTGATGAGAATGTAGGCACGCATTTTGTGAATCAGATATTATTAGGAACTACTGCACTCGAAGGTCAGGCTGAATTAGTTGATGTGCATCATTGGACCATCTCGATCACACTTGGTCTTGTTAGCGTAGAGCACAGTGAGATCCAGGGATTTTTCACATGCTTCTCATTCTTCAGCAAACATGACTTAGGTGTGAAAGGAATTTTCCTTGGTGCAGAAGCCTGGCTCTTCGCCCACCCTGCTCCATCCGGCTGGTTCTATAGCTGCCAAGCATTGGCGAGCTGCAGGCTACGCTCAACAACACATTCTAGATTCACTCTGATGGGCCCACCTCTTGGCCTTGGTTTCCACCAGCAGGAGATCATGTCTTAACAAATCTTTCACAGAAGGAAAATTTTTTCCTGGTAACTCCTAAGACGTGAGGGAAAAAATTGCAGAATTCAGATATATTTAGAAAGCTGAAGTCAAATCCATCTTAGAAGTGTTATTAAAGGTAACTCCAATATTTTGCTTGCCTATCTACCTATTTCTTCGTTTTCCTCAGGCATAGGAAAAACACAGTTCAGACCAGACCACTTTTAGAAAGCTATAGGGTTAAAATGAGCTTTTCACAATCAAGGCCAGGGCAAGTCTTGAGTTGTGTACTTTGTCCTGCTTAGAATGACAATGCAATCATCCTGGAGTTTATGGACCACCACTCCTGCTTCAGGAACTGTGATGAGGGCGTTCATACATACCAGTACCTTTCCATGGACATCCTGGGAGGTAGCCATGACTTCTCCGTTCCTGGAGGTGAGGACGATACAACACAATTAGGAAACGGGTTCAACTCGCATCACTCAGGAGCGAGCAGCAGAGTTGACACCCCATCCTTTGCTCAGACAATACGAGCACACTGTTTATCACCCTAGGCTGGGTGCTGGGGGTTATGGCAGCCCAAACTCAGCCCATGGTCTTTCTGCGTCCTTACACACTGCTGACCACAACGGATTCGAAAGAAGAGCAAATCATGTTAAAGTAGAAATAGAAAGAAGAGCTCATCCTACAAATCTGACCCATGTTACCTCAGAAACTTTGGGGGAGCCTCACAGAATTTCTTTGGTCCCCCTGTCATTCTAAGAGTGTTAGAAGTCAGCAGTCCAAACCATTTTACAGACTAGAACCACTAATTTAATTGTCAAAAACTGCCTTGACCGACCCACTGCACCCGTCAAGAGCTTGTCTCTGTTTCAGGGGTTGAGAGAGTCCAGTCAGGGTGCCTTGGCCATAAGTTCATGATGGTCACTGTTGTCTACTTGCAGGACAGAGATACACGAAAGCAGACCTCTCAATATGAGTCGAGGAAGAGGACAAAAAGGTTCTTTACCAATCTCTGTGATATGTTCTGGAAATAAGAGCAGCAGAAAGGGGAGAGTATCCGGCAAGTTGGCTCTATGCTGAGAGACCAGATGTGAAATTCTGAGGAACTAAAATAGAAACCTTGCAGCTATCTGAATGCTACTATTTCCAGTCCTCAGGGGCAATGGCTCTGGCATTTCCTTTATAAAGTGTCACAGAATTTTATATTTTATTCCGTATGATAAGTACTCTGAAAGTATGGTAGAATGGTAAAAATGAATAGTTTATAATACTGAAAATAGGGCAGTTGAAAAACCCTGAAGTAGTTGGATTTGGTTAATAGGAAAAAACAAAAGTTAGGAGGTTACTCATAGATAAACAAAATCATATATGTTTTAATATTAACTATATGTGAATATACTTTCTTTCTAGAACAGTCTAAGTGTGGTTTTGTTTAAAAGCAACAACATGTAAAGATCCTATCCTTTTCTAAAGTATGTATTTATTATTTTCATCAAAACCATTAAGTACTTTTTGGCATGAAATATTACTGTATTAGTTGCCATGCAGGACAATTTGGACTGAAATCTTCCCCATTCCTTTAGGAATCATAGCTTAACTCCTGCAAAGCCTGCTACAGCAATAATATAACAAATAAATACTTGCTGGTTGATTGATCTCGGAGGGAAAAAAAATGATATGGCTGGAGATGTGGAAGGCTCCAGGCAGCAGAAGAGAAATAGTGAGTAAATGGAAAGATACTAGAATATTTACATTGAACACAAGGCAGACACACTGAGGGAGGAAGAGAGGGAGCAGATGATCAATGCCCAGCAGCAGCTGTCAAGAAAAAACAACCAGGCCCACAGACTACAGGACCACTGCAGGATCTTGTTATTAAGTCTCACGGTAGATACTTCATAAATACCTACTAGTTTTAAAGAACAAGTAAAAAATAAAAAAATCAAGTTAAGTTGGGAATTTCCCTGTGAAATTAGAATTTTCAAGGAAAATTATTCAACTCATTCCATGTAACTAAGATATTTATCACCGTATGTTTGTATTTGTTTTCCCATAATGGTTCCATGAGACTAAAACTATTTTGTTAAGAACGTGTTCAACAGTGGACTAAGTGTCTAAAGCTTTTGCTTTCCAGTTCAACTGTTGGCAAGGCCTCTCTCAATATTTCAGTTGCTTTCTTCCCCGAGTGCTCATAAAAAATCATGACTAATCTATATAAATCCCAGCTATCGAGGACACTGCGCAGGGAAGTTCCTTTGAAGTCATCAGTGCTAGAGCGACTCACAAAACGATACTCAGGGACAGGTCAAGCACACCAGGAGGCCACGCCGCATGTGCATTTGTCCCATGGTCACTGGACACGTACACTGTTTTTTTGATGTGGATTTTAAACAGCAAGGCAAAAATGAGATACCATCCTAGACCTATTGATCCTCTATCCTCTAAGCTTCTAGAAAAGTAAAGACCAAAAACCATTAGCATCCTCCCAGGTCTTTGATATAGTCATAAACACGGGAGAGAAAGAGAGAGAAGATGAGATTGCGAATCTCATTAACAACTTGCCAGCTTCATTTTTATGTTTTAAACAGATACTTGTTCTCCCTGTCTCGGGGCATACATTCAGAAGAATGACTTGTCAGCCATTTTGGTCACTCCAAAGGGTTTAGGGTTTACTAATATAAACAAAAGCAAGTACAAGCAAAAGACTCTCACATTAACTACATTTATGTGCTTTCTTCAGTAGCTTTGTTGATGACAGGGACATCAATACCCAGGTAAGTCCGCAGAGTAGTTAGTTACGTTGTTAAGAGCTAAAGAGGACAGGAGCGCAGGCTGGCACTCAGGGTCGACCAGGGCGTCAGCCCGAGGCCTGCAAGGGGTCTGCAAGAGTGAGCCCCTGTGGGCACCGGTTGATCCAGTAGCTGAATGTCAGGCTAATTTATATTCAGGCCAGGAGATTCCATGGTATCAAGATAATGAATAAATTCATCTATCAAGATAGATGAATGAATACGTAGAAAGATACTATTTCTAAAGACCCCATTACCTTCACGTAAATTAAAGGGTCATGGTAGAATCACCAGTACCTCTCAAACTTTCCCACCAAATAGACTCTTTTCGTGGAAATGACTGCAAGGTAAACCCTTCAATGGTTAGCCCACAGTGGAGGCGAGCCACTCAGAAAGGGTGGGGAGTAGGGGAGGGATGCAGGGGAGCACACCCGGAAATGGCAAGTAAAAAATTTCCCTGAAGTCCCATGTTTTATCTCTATTATCCTTTAGAATTTGGTATTCTATCTCATAATGTAGCCCTCTTTGCGCTAATGTGACAATGAAGTGTTATTTGGTTGTTTTATTGGGAACTGATGCTGTTTGAGAAGCCCGGTCCCAATGGGAAGGCTTACGTCAGCAATCACTGCAAGTTTCTCACCATCATTCCCTCTGAGTGAGCCATTCTCCATTCCTATTTTGTGGAAAAAATCCATAAGCTTTTATTCAAAGTAAATTAAATTGTCCACAGACAGGGGTGGACAACTATGAGCAGTTATGTTACAGTTAGTTACACAAGACAGATAACTCAGAGATGCAAAATGAAATGGTCACGATTATTTGCTACATACATTATGTTTATATAAATTAAAATTCTGACAAACAATTCAAAAGTAGGATTCATTTGCTATTGACTTTTCCAGTTCAAATCAGTAGCGGGCATATGCTGTCATCCATATCACCAAACACAGACCCCGCTGTGCTCCGGGGGGGCCTGGGAATGTGCATTGTCGACACAGAAATATTCAAAATGATAGGGTAGCCAAATGGAGAACTACAGTGCGTGTACCTTCTCATAACTTTTTTAAAATTTAAGCTAAAAATGAACTGGAAAAAAAAAACTTCCAAGGAAAAGGTGATAAAATGTAACTGCAGTCTCTCCCCACTCCCAATCTGAACAAGCCCTAAGAAAAACCAAGGAAAACAACTGTTCCTTCCCTCTATGTCTCCTGGTAGCCCAGAAGGCACCATCAACTGGTCTCTCCATTGGAACGATCCACCCATGAGAACCAAAGCTAGCTCCTCTGACTCCCCTGCTCTTTGGAATGGCAATGCTGGCATGAAACTTGGCATTTCTGATGCACCAGTAAAGGTTCTGATTCAATGTCTCACATCATATTTTGCCTAATGACAACGATACCCTTAAAAGTATTGCCATGAAACAATACCACAGCAACTGAGGAAGGATGAACTCATGACTCCCTAAAATATAACAAGGGAAACACAGCAATGACGGTAACTACTCTGGAGAGGCGCTCTGCTTTTGAACAACTCTGTGAGAGCCACAGACTCTTCTGAGACAATAGCAATCAGTTTACATGGCTGTGTAAAAGGTGCTACCTCTGATGTGATGCTAAAAGGGTAGCATCATAACATGCATGTTTTATCCATGAATTCCTACAACTAACTAACATCAACTGATTAACAGCACCGATTCCTGCTCAGAATACATACAACATTCATTTTCCAAGCAGATGGTTCTGTTAACTTCTCATCCTCGGTCTCATCCTCTCTAACATGGGGATGGTAGGGCTCTGACTTCATGGGCTTTGGGGGAGGAATACGTGAGGCACTACGCACTCAGAAAAAAAGTGCTTTGCTATTAGCATATTACAAGGAAGCAATCTATTTTAGCTATTATTTCTATTACTCTTGTCATCAGTAAAACTGTTAAAAATGTGATCAAACCAAGGTAATGCCTGGTTAAAAGTACATGGCTTTAGAACTTACTAATGGCTACCATTTTTGAACACCTGTCAAATTTCAATCAAGCATTATATCAGCGATTCACAGACACATTATCTGCAACCCTTACAACAGTAACACAAAGATGTTAAGGTCCCCATTTCAAAAACAAGGAAATGGACTCAAATACATCCAAGGTCATAAAACTACATAACAATGTTCAACAATAAAGGAGTTTTCAGGCACACAAAGCCTTAGCTTTGATGTCATTACCCTTGTCTTTGACTGAGTCCACTCGCACGTGGACATCTGTACACACGCAAGAGCAGCACAGCTGACTGAAAAGAGCATGAGCCTTGGGGTCGGACAGACAGGAACTCAAACACGCTGTCCAGCACCTACTAGCTGTGTGACTGACCGTCTTTGCATATCAGGGCCCTTAACTACAAAAAAGACTCATACAGACTAGCGAGTTCTCCTCTGACTCTCTTCACATCGCCTATGAAAGCCTCAGGACCAACTTTATGTCTGCCTCTCGTTAGTAAGTGTACAGGAGCTCAGATGGTAAATTTTGTATAATAACATCTTCTTTGCCTTCACTGAGTTTTCCCTTAACTAATTTTATTTTCACCCTGATTTCCTCACTTGAAAAAAAAATCATATTTGTGTTAGCAAACTCCTTTAGATTCTTTCTGGAAAAGTATAACTGTGAACACATAAAGAACAAATTGAATAATTTATCAATTATTGATAAATAACTGATCCAGCACAACATAACATCAAGTCACTGAACAACTAAAAACAAAACATTTCCTCATCACCTCAATCACAGCTGTGGAAGTACTAAACCCACCGTGTTTCCTTGTAGTTCTAACGAGCCCTGTGTGCACTAAGGGACTGAAGCAACCTGAACTCTTTCAGTGTTGTTCTTTGTCACCATTACTTCGCCTTACCTTTGAGTCGCCACGGTGCAAACTCAATCATGGGAAAAAGTTCACGATCGCTTTGCTTCCTTGGAACGAAAAGCAGAAGACTCAATTGGCTACACTAACACACACAGTATATTATTTAGAAAATACACACATTTTTAAACTATCCAAACCTGACCTAAGTGTACACCAGTGTATAAGTGTAGGTCTGTGATCATTTCATGGGTAAATGCTTATGAAGAGTCTAGAAAACATAAAATCCATAACCACCAATGGCAGGGGCATCGAAGAAGATACCCAGACATCCACAGTCACACACCAGAGCTCAGACCACTAGAGATATCGGAAAAAGAAAGTGGTGAGAACCAAGCCGTTGATTTTGTACAGACCTAAATTCTAATCCTGGTTTTGTCACCAATTAACTGTGGAGCTTATGTTACTACTAGATGACAGGTAACCGTTTCATAAACCTAAAGGAGACCCCATAGTTCATGCAAGGATTCCCAAGTTTCAAAGACCCAGCTTAGGAGCATCTTACATTTCACTCCTCCCTCTCCCCTCCCTCTCCCTCCCTCTAAGCTCTCTCCCGGCAGCAACCAAGGGGACTGGGCTGGACTCCAGGGAAGGGCCCAACCCCGGACCCCTTTATTATCATCTGCTCAAGTACCCACTTCCCCCTCCTGCCTTCTCCTTGTGTTCTTACTTCTCGCCATTCGCCTTTCACCCCACTTCTCATCTTGGTCTTCAGAATATTTCTCATTTAGTCTCTCCTCTTCCACTTCATGTGTAAGCTAAAAGCACACAACACACAATTCAAAAAAATCAAAAAAGTCCTGAGTGTTTAGGAAAATTGGGTTTAATAATAACTCAGTGACATCAAGAATGTGGTAAGTTTCCAGAATTTTCCCCAGAATCTCTACAAAAACCGCGTAGTTGGTAAAGCCTGGCCTTTAAATCAGACCAACCAACATTCCAGTTCCAGCTCGGACTCTGACTCTTAGTGTGTTTTAGGGAAACTGTTTAACCTGAGACTTTTTCCTTCACTGTTAAAGTGAGAAATTAAATGAGATAATTCAGGTAGAGCACGCTAGCACAGTGCCTACACAGCAAGGACGCAGGAATGCTACCCGGCAGTAATCCTGTTATCGTCCTCCTATGTCTTGCACCTAGCTTTTTTTCACCACTCAGATTCAAGGCACATCGCTACAAATTCTTTTTCTGTAACAGTATGTACAGGAAGAAGGTAGAAGAGGGCAAAGGGGGAATAAATGGAGATGGCAGGAGACTTGACTTGGGGTGGCGAACACACAGTACAACATACAGATGATGTATTATAGAACCGTACACCTGAAGCCAGTATAATTTTATTAGCCAATGTCAGCCCAATAAATTCAATTAAAAAATAAAACTTCCTGCTGTTTTTTTATATACACTCATAAAAATTCAGCTTTTATTATGTGCTATTGTGGGCTAGCCTAGAAACCTAAACATGGAGAGATAAGGGGAAATACACTCCAAGCTGCAAATGCAGCTTGACAAATTCAGATCACAATCTGCTACAGGTTGACAAGAGAAGACTTAGAGTCAGCTCTTGGTAGAAATAGACTGATTAATTCCTTTTGACTGTTAACTGGGTTTCTACCAAACTCCATGTCACAGGTCTGGAGACAGAATTGGAAGGGGATGCAGAACAAGGCTAGGATCAGAAAGAATCAGAGATAATCAGGGAGGCTCCCAAAAGACATATGGCTGTTGGCCCTTATTGTTAGGTGAAGTGAAGGATGGGGTAGCCAGATTGAAGACTGTGTCGAAATAGCACACTGAGGTTCTCTCAGTGTAGACATTCCTGTAGACAGGACCACGCTGTCTCCTCAGACCCCCAACAAGCCTCTGAAGCAGTGGGCTTACAAGGCTCCATTCTATAGCTGGTGAGTAGTTCTAAAGCAGCATCTCCAGTGATGGTTACCTGCTCACCAAATATATCTGAATTTCCAAAGCATGAAATCTGAAATTAAAACTTTCATCCTTTGCAGACTCTACCTACTTTTCATCATTCTGTTTTTTTATTGTATTTTTTCCATTACCATGTAGTCCCCTTTTACTGCCCACACCCCACCTGCAATCACCACACTGTTTGTCTGTGTCCATGAGTCCTTTTTCCCCAATCCCTCCACCCTCCTCCCATCCCCCCTTGGCTGTCAGCCTGCTCTCTATGAGTCTGTCTCTATTTTGCTTGTTAGTTCAGTTTGTTCATTAGATTCCACATATGAGTGAGATCATATGGTATCTGTCTTTTCTTCTTCCTTCTATCCTACACGCCTATTGGCATATACAAGCTATCTTTTTTTCCCATTTACAGAAGTAAATTGTCTCTTTCTCATATTTGAATACATTCTTGGGTAAAAATCATCAGAGAAGTCACTGGTAGACCTTTCTTTTGCCATTTTCTCATCCACATATTATGTATGAAATGAGGCAGACTTTTTTTATTTTTTATTGTTGTTCAAGTATAGTTATCTCTATATTCCTCCCACCACTCAATCCACCCCGGTCATCCCCACCTCCCACTCTCAATCCTACCCCCCTTTGGCTTTGTCCATGTGTCCTTTATACATGTTCCTTGAACCCCATACATGTTCCATGAAACCCTTTCCCTTTCCCCCCCACCATTATCCCCTCCCACCTTCCCTTTGGTTACTATCAATTTGTTCTTTATTTCAATGTCTCTGGTTATATTTTGATTGCGTGTTTCTTTTGTTGATTAGGTTCTACTTATAGGTGAGATCATTTTGGTTTTTGTCTTTCACCTCTTGGCTTGTTTTACTCAGCATAATGCTCTCCAGATCCATACATGCTATTGCAAAGGGTAGGAGCTCCTTCTTTCTTTCTGCTGCATAGTATTCCATTGTGTAAATGTACCAGAGTTTTTTGATCCATTGATTTACTGATGGGCACTTAGGTTGCTTCCAACATGTGGCTATTGTGAATTGTGCTCTTATGAACATTGGGATAGATAGTTTCTTTTGAATTGGTGTTTCGGGATTCTTAGGCGATAATCCAGCAGCAGAACTGCTGAGTCCAAAGGCAGTTCCATTTTTAGTTTTCTGAGAAAATTCCATATTGTTTTCCCCTGTGGCTTCACCCATCTAAATTCCCATCAACAGTGGACTAGGGTTCCTTATTCTCCACAACCTCGCCAGCACATGTTGGTTGTTGATTTGTTTATGATGGCTATTCTGACTGGTATGAAGTCATATCTCATTGTGGTTTTAATTTACATCTCTCTGATGGCTAATGGTGCTGAGCATCCCTTCATATGTTTCTGGGCCCTCTGTATGTCCCCCTTGGAGAAGTATCTGTTCAGGTCCTTTGCCTATTTTTCATTTGGATGTTTGTCTTCCTGGAGTTGAGTTGTGTGAGTTCTTAAAGTACCTGTAGCTCCCAATAAATTATCATATAACAAATTATTATGTAAGTCATTGACTAGGTATATTTATCTTTCTATCATTATATTAAAACATGTGAATGTATTTTATTTCATGATATGGTGATTCTACAAATTCAAATATGGGCAAAGTGTTAATAATTAAATCAAGGAAAGGTGATTAAATGAAGTAAGCCATTTGTAAAGCTAAGAAAATAATGAGACACTTCAGTTCGAGAAGACATTGACTTGCATGCTTTAAATCTGACTCAGATTTCCCTCGATACCAGTGTTTTGGAAAAAGGATTTGTCCCTTCCCGCTCATCCCATGGCCAGAGTTACTATTTATCACTGCTCTTTTCCATGTTAGCTCCCTTTGTCATCATAAAGTAATCAGAAGGAAATTCCATGTTTTGCTATTTTAAGTAGATTTCAGAGTCTGAAAAATAATGAGAATTTGGCCTCTTAGATAATGGTCTTTTCTTCTGCAATTACATAAACTCAAAACTGATTTTTACTTCCTAACATTTTTCTCTTTTCTCTGCCTACCACTCATTCACTCAAGATGTATGGACATGCTGGAGTCACGGTCCCCACATCATTGCACATTACAAGTGTAGACCTAGCTTCTGATAAAGCTTTATACGTGACCCACACAACATCTTTCAGCCCTTCCTTCTCAGGACTGGCTCCTGTCTCAGACAGAACTCTTTTTACAGTTCCAAAATAGCTACCAGCAGCTCCTGGAGCTACCTCTATACCCACTCACTTCCAGCCAGAAATACGGTGCATTCCTCAATAGTTCAAATAAAGGACATGGAATTGAGTCTTGTTGGTCCCAGTTGTTCTGACTTGGGCCATGCGCCAACTCCCAACCAAGTAATGTGATCAGGGATACATGAGATAGGCCTACAGTAATCACAGCTCACCATTAGGACCAGTCAGAGCCCACTGCATCATGCTGAAAAGCTCAGGGCACTTTTAGGAAAGAGAGGAAGACGTGAAATTGATGCTGGAAGGAACATAATACATATACTACACTCCCTGTCCTTAAAGAACCAGTAGCCTCTAAAGAATTGGCAGGATGATGGGAATCCACCAGTTCAGTGCGTGCATGAATCATTTCTGATATGTAAAGACTAATAAGTGGGTAGCCCTGGGAATCTTTCCATAGCAACAGGATGCAGGCTGATTGTTCTGTTAAAAACTGCCATTGAATAGTTTTTATATCCTCAAAACTGATGGCCTCTGGAAGTGATTTAGAAAGAAAACCTTTCATGTCCAATTAGCCCACACTTTGATTCATGCAGTGCCTAAGAATTCACCTTTAAAGTTCAAGGTTTCAAATAAAATAATAATATTAATAATAAAGTTCAAGGTTTCAGATAAATTCAACAAGAGATGCTGAAATACAGTGTTTGCAGGGATGTTAGTTTCCTTGGATAATAATGATTTAATTTTCCCCACATAGAGCTGGTTAGAGAAAACTGTAAGTAGTTGGCTCCATTCAAACCTAACATTAGCAGAAATATTCCTTCTCCACCTGCTCACAACCTTGAATGCTGTAGTTAACTCTAATTTCACACGTCACACCTCATCAATGTAATGCTGTCAATTAGTGGTTCTCAATCTTGGCTGCACAACGGAATCCCTTGGGGAGCTTCAGAATATACCTATACCTAAGTTTCCACCCTAGAGGTTCCATTATCACAGGTCCAGGGTTCGGCCAAGGTTGAGAACCACTGCTCTACGCAGAACCTTGTTCGAGATGCAGATATGTCTCTCCTAGGTCACATGCCTAATTTGCATGTTGAAACTAATTTAAATGCTATAGTCAGTTAAGAAACAGTTAAAATTGATTTAGAATTAAATCAAGTTCAGAATTAGGAAGAAATGTTCCCTAGATCAACAGCAGGCCACCTATCTGTGCTTGCTTTTGTCCCTGCCACCACAGGCACATCTCCATATCTCTACTGCTACCACCTGGCCTAAGCCACCTTCGTCTTCTCCCTGGCCCCTGCAAAGGTCTCCCAATTCTCTCTAGTCTATTGTCACACAGCAGCCAGAGTTGAGCTTCTTAAAAGCTTCTTAAAATATAACATGTCATTTCTTTCCTCAAAAACTTTCAGAGGCTTCCCACTGCTTATGCCACGAAACACACAAGCTCCCCAGGCCACTGTCTGCTCACTCCCACCCCCCAACTCATCCACTACAGGTTGGTCACATGGACCTTTCATTTCCTCCATATCTTTTCCATCTCAGAGCTCCTATAGGTGTCGTTCCTTCTACCTAGAATGTTCTATACACACACACATACCCCACACCACACCTTATCTCTTCCCACTCCATACATATTCTTTGCTCACTTTACGTATGGCTAAGGTCTCAACTTACAGGTCACTTCCTCAAAGAGATTGTCCTTGACCCCTAATCTAAAGTGAGTCCTCTGTTTTACCCTCCCTTAATGCCTGATTTTACATCTTCAGAGAGTGGCATTACGTGTACAGTATCGGGTTCCCTCTAGACCATAAGCTCCCTGAACGCAAGAACGATTCTGCTTTGCTCACCTGTGTTTGCCCAGCACCAACCTTGCCCCAACCCAGAGTACACACATTCTCAATAAACTCTCAGTGTAAATGGAAGAAGTGTTCTTATAGTTCCATTTACATACACTGAAGAATACTGTAAGAAATAGTTTATGTAGTCAAGATGACTATATTCTATAAGTGTTCTCGTTACAAAGACCCACCGGAGAGAGTTGTTCATAGTCCCAGTTCCAGAAATGGTTATGTTTCTCTTGAGCAGCCAGTTGGTGTTTTGCTTCCATCGTCCATAAATCATTTGACTTTGATTCTATCATGATGCTACAAATCATTACCCAATCCGGCTTCCCTCGGTGCTTTGACTGATAAGAAGCTCAGAGCCAAATGTGTGACCCTCCCCAAGCTCACCCCCTGTCGGTGTCAGAACACTTTCACGATATGTGTTTTGTATTCTAATCTCACTCTGGTTTCATCCAAAGAATCCTTCCTTCATTTCCCCTATGCTCCTCATTTTTAATCACAATGTCCTCATAAGCCATCTTAAATACTCTCTAGAAGTAAGCAAGACATAGTAAATAAATTAAATAATGACAAATAACTTATTCAAGGAAAAGAGAGAATAGCTATATGATGAGCTATGTTTCAGGGGATTCAATAAATGGCACCTCTCTTCCCTGCTTGAGAGACAGAAACAAGAGTCAAACAGAAAAAAAACACAATTGGCTTAGCACCTTGGGTAACAGTGAGCTTCCTAATCCATCACCAAAAGCACTGAAAACAAAGGCCTATGCAGAGGGAGAGAGAGGGACAGAGACAGAGGGAGCACACAGACCTTTTAATTCCCTTGGCAGACAGATTCAAAAGGGAAAGGGGGAAGAGTGGAATAATGCATGCCTGTTACTGCTCCCAAATTTACCAAGCAGTTCATTCTCCCAGGACTAGTCAGGTCCAGAGTGTTAACACTGAGTGATGCCCTTCATATGGAAACATTAAGCCAAGGGAAAGGATGTCCTCTCCCCAAACATCATGGACCTCAAAGCATTTATTTCAGCTAGTAGATATTTTATAACAAAGTTTTCTGTGTTAGTTTTCTACTGCTGCTGTAACAAACTACGACAGCTTATTACCTTACATTTCTGGAGGTCAGAAATGTGTCTCACTAGCTAAAATCAAGGAGTGGGCAGAGCTGCATTCCTGCAGGCTCTAGGAACAATCTATTCTTTGCCTTGTCCAGCTATACTCTAGAGGCTGCCCTCATTCCTTGGCTTATGGTCTCCTTCGCATCCCTCCAAACTCGGCTTCCATTCTGACCACCGAGTTATAATCTAGGATAACTTCCTCAACTCAAAATCCTTAATTTAATCACATATGCAAAGTCCCTTTAGGAAGGTAGATATTTGGGGGGTGGGCATTATTCTACCCTCCACTGTTACACTAAATCAGCACTTGTCAACCTTGTTTACCTCATGACACCCATAAATTACTAAAATTCTGCAGCACCCCCCAAGATATATTATTGTTGTGTCAGCTGTTGTCACTTTTTTATTTGGCAGTCTAAGGGAAAAGAGGTGAGTGCCCCTGACTAAAAAGTCAGGTATTACATGTTTTAAAAATTCTTGTGGCACACTAGTTGAAAATCACTGCATTAAATAATTAGGTGCCTGTGGAATACCAAAGTATGAATTGGGGATGTCTTTAAAACCACATCAAAGAACCGTTCCCAGTCTGGAACCATCCACTCGAGCCAATTCATGTATCCCAACAGTTCAGTCCAAAGACATGATAGAAAATACTTTTTTCACCCTGGAATCGTAGTCCAGGGATACTTCAAAAGATGCTTTTACCTCTAAGAAAAATGTCACTACTTCCTAATCAACAGCCCTCTAGCGCGCAGCTTTGATGAAAGGAGCTCTTTTGCTCTTCCTCCTGCCTGGAACTCACCACCCTCTCTGCGGTCCCTCAAACCCTCCCTGCCCACTGCATGCCGCACACACACTCCTAGCATTTCCCACCTGCCCTTCACGCCTCCTCTCCCTTCCCCAGAAATGCAGAAGCACCAGAAGAGAGACACGAGGATGGGATAAGAAGCATCTCTTAAGAGCAGTAAGTGGGGAGGTAATGTTTGACAGAGAAATTAGGAAATTCCCTACAATGGTTTAAGAAGCATTTGATTGGATTGTTAGACAATTTTTCTAGCCCTGGGCCTAGCTCTGATTTGTATATACGTATGGTTTATTCCACTTGCCTTTCCTTACTCTTGACCAAAAGGTCTAGGCCTCTATAATTATCAAGGTGAAAGACCTCCAGAATCCAGGGTAGTGTCATGCAAAGGGAGAGCCAATAGATACTTTTTTGTTATTTATCATGAACCTCCAGCTGCCATTTGCCTGCAAATGCCAATTCTTTCTTTTTAAAAAAATGTTATTTATTTTTAGAGAAAGGAGGAGGGAGGGAGGAAGAGAGGGAGAGAAACATTGACCAACTGCCTCTCATACACCTCCAAGCGGGAACCTGGCCCCCAACCCAGGTATGTGCCCTGACCAGGACTCGAACTGGCAACCTTTTGGTTCATAAGCCAGTGCTCAATTCCACTAAGCCATACCAGCCATGGCATGCAAATGTCAATTCTTAATCCCCTCATCTTCTTTCTAAAGGTACACTCACCTAAATACAGCTGACCCTTGAACAACATGGGTTTGAACTGCACGGGTCCACTTATAGGCAGATTTTTTTTCAATAAATATACTTGGCCCTTCAAATCCATGGGTTTTGCATCCACAGATTCAACAAACCCCAGATGGGAAACAGTATTTTCACACAGTATTTTCACTCCAAATCACAGATTCCCAACCATGAATCCCTGGGTGTAAAGGGTTGACTGCAGAGCAAAAGTTACACACAGATTTTCAAACATGAGGGGACTGAAGCCCCTAACCCCCACCATTGTTCAAGAGTCAACTGTACTTCAGAGGCACATGGGTTTTAGACATTTTAAATCATTCATTTAGTATTTCCTTTCACTGGTTTAGATCACTGCCCTCTTCTTACCTACTGATCTCTGCTTTCCTCCAGCCATTTCTGTTTTGACATGGGTCAGCACTTAGTGATGGGCTACTCCCTTCTCACTCTTCCTGGGATCACATAACAAAAATGACTAGTTTCTAATGCCATACATCACCAGGGAGGCAGAAGACCTGGCCTTAGGACCAAAGTTTAAGAGAAAACTTTTGTTAATCACTCTCTCAAGGGTCAGCCAATTTGATGATTTTAAAAAAAAGGAAAACTAGGAATTAGATTTGTCTGAAGTGGTATGGATAATGATCATTTATTCTCACTAATTTTGGGGAGTTTTAACCAAAACGTAATTAGCAGGTGTGCTTTGCTCCTTTTTTCTCTATTGCTTTTCTGGGAAGTCAGATTTGAAAGCAGGGTCCACAGCTCTTGCACCGTTCCCCACAGGCCTCCCAGCAGCATGGTGCTTGGACTGGTGATGCAGCCAGTCAGCCCCTGGCAGTGGTTAGGGTCAAGGGCTTGGGCCGCTCCTCCCCACCCGCCACGTCCTGAAATCGACACCATCTATGGCTGCTTTTGTCACTCAAAACTGAATCAGCATTCATTGTCTCAATTGTCAGTACAGGGCGCTAGGCAAAGACCCCATCACTGCCTATCCAGGAGTGAGCCCAGGCCATGGGCTCACTAGCTTTCCTTGTTTCCCACAATTGATCACTTTCAATTCAACAATTGTGTCTCCTGGCGTCCATACCAGAAAGTACCACCCGGACCTCCCGCTGTGATTTCCTGAGCACTGAGAAAGCCGCATGTCTCCGATAGCTCCCCGCCAGCCTACCAGCTGCTCTGAGGTCCCGATGAGAGCTGTAGCAGTTTGGCGTGACCCTCTTTCAAACGTGTACCCTCCTTGGGAGCAGGCACACCTGAGGCTATCCATTCCTTCAACAAGTACCCATTCACTAAATACTCATTATTTTCAAGACACTATGCCGGGTCTTAGAAGTTTGTCTTTTCATGTGAGGAGTTCACAGTCTAGTCTGTTATTAATCATTTGCAGAACTTCAGTGTGTGTGGAAAAGCAAAGAAGATAGACTTTTGATCAGGAGAGGAGAGGAGAGAAGGACACCAATGGTGAGGGGAGCTTGCCCGGAAAGATAAACTAGTCTGACTCTACCGGCTGCTCCTGGTAAAGTCCGCCATGCCCACCACACAGGCCCTCCCGGAGGCCCGACAGACCAGCAGCAGCAAGCACTTCCTAAGGTCCAGAAGCACGCTTCCATAAATTAGGTCACAGAACTTCAAAAAGATACTCAGAAATCCCCATACGGAAGAAAGCACATTAGTTTTTATTATGCTCCAAGCTGCTGGGTACAATTTACTGAAATATTGAAATAAATGACTGAGAAAATCAGCCCTTTTTATGGTCTCATTTGCCCAAATTGCTTGCCTCCCGCCCTTTCCTCACTCTCTCACATTTTGAGGTCAATTTCCCCTCGGCGATGACCCAGGGGAGTGAGACAACATTTTCCGGGCCTCAAAATTACTTGTTTATAATGTCATCATTTTGCAGTCCTCTTTTTTGGCCCAACTTCTTTCCAGACCTCAAACCTCCACCGAGGAAACTGGCAGCCCTCTCCAGAAGCCCCCGAGAGCAGAGGCCTTGGGCTCTTTGCGGGACTTACACTAGATTACACACCCACCCTCTTAATTTCGGAAGACCAGTGAAAGGGCAGGGGAGCGTGAGTCCTCCTGCTGCTGTCCAGACTCTGCTCCTTCCCACACTTCTTTAGCAGAGTGTACTTCCGGTCTGTCCACCACCTGATGGGCTCGAAGAAGCCACATTTAAAGACAGATAAGAGCCTGTCCCTTAAGTGTGGCCTGCAGACCAGCAGCAAGGGCACCACCTAGAAGCTTATGAGAAATGTAGATTCTCAAGCCCGACCTGGACCAACTGAATCAGCATCTGCACTCTGCCCAACAAGAACCACCATCACCACCCAGGCCCAATTCCCCATGCCTACTCACCATCCTTGTGGTTCCAATGCACCTTCTAATGGCGGCAGCGGCTGAAAACAGCTCCAGGCCTGCTCTCTCCCATCTCACATTCAGCTGATGGGCCACCGCTTCGTGGGCTATCTTTTCTATCTCTGTGTTTGGAGACACATTTCCAGGTGCCTAAAGAAGTGGCTCTTGCGTTGACTTCGTTACAGATGCCTCCTCCACCAGTAATAGGGGATGGTCTGTGTCATTGGTGAGCGAGGCATTTGAAAATCATCTTAGCACCTTAATTCATCGCCCTCAGGCTTCAACAGCTCATTTCTGTGTCCCTGACTCACCACACATCAGTTGGCGCTGGCATCAGGTCTCACCTAACAAACTCTGTGACTAAATATACCCTTTTATATGCTGAATCCCTATAGAGGGCCAAGCACTATGCTAGACACTTGTCTCTAAGCAAGAGCCCGTAGATCAGAGTTAGAGTTCTTCAGGAAAACAGAACCAATAGGATGTGAATATGCAAATATGGAGAAAGAGGCTTTTATTATAAGGAATTGGCTCATGTGAGTACGGAGACCAGAAGGTCCAAACCTGCAGTGTGGATCAGCAGGCTCAAGACCCAGGAGAGTCAACAGCACTGACGCAGTTCAAAAGCCGTCTGTAGGAGAATTCCCTGTTACTCACAGGAAGGTCATGGTTTTGGGTTTTGGGGTTTTTTTTTTTCCTATTTAGGCTTTCAACTAATTGGATGAGGCCCACTCACATTATGGAGGGAAATCTGCTGTACTCTCCTGATTCAAATGTTCCTCTCAACCAAGAACCCCCACACAGAGACACCCAAAATAATGTCGGACCAAATATCTAGACACCCCATAGCCCAGCCAAGTTGACGTGTGAGATTAGCTATCATAGCCCTTAGTAGAAGTTCATGATGGAAGGGGAGGGAGAGGCACCAGCTTCACAAGCGGGGGGCACATGAGTTGCAGTAAAGGTTATAGACATGTCGGTGCAACCTTCCTCACCACGCCAATACTGCAGTCTTCCACAGCATCCTCAGTCTACCCTTTTCCTTTTACCAGGGCCCTCATGGAGGGCAGGGCTCAGCAGCATGTAATTGCACATAGAAAAGAACAGGCTGGACAGAAGTGACAAGAGTCTCTTTATCACCCAGTCCCAGTCCCTGACAGCTGTTCACTAAAGAGCCAAGCCCCAGCCCAATCAGTGTTCCTACCATAGCCAGCTCAAACCGAGACTGTAATAACCCTGCAAAGAGGTTTGGGTGTTCCCCTCTGAGGACCACAGGTCAAGAACGAGGGGAGTACAGAGAGGCCACAGGTCAGAAGCAACCTGGGTGACAAGGCCAGTTCAGGGCAACCCTAAAGATATCATGGAAGTTCTTAGGTCAACCCAAATAGCCTAGATATCTGGACTAAATTAGTTCTTGAAGTCTGCCTTGGAGTGCAGCCCACACTAAGCTTCCAAAGATTGGCTCCAATTAGAGTAACCCACCCCTCCCCGAGTCCCTTCTTTCCTCTCCATCTTCTTTCTCACTCTTAGCATGACTCCTTGTCTCTAGCAAACCTGCCTTCTTTTCCTCCTCTTTGGTATTACAAGATCTCTGTAGTTACTGGCAAAACCAGTGAACACCCCTCTGCCACAGCTCCACTGCTACACAAGGTCCCGAATGCCCACCTTCACAAGGACAGCACTGATCTAGTAAAGATGACCCCACAGGCCTTCACACATGCAGTCCACAACCTGTGACCACATGGCTCCCACTGCTACAGTCTCATCTTTCTTCTGACCAATTTGTGATGATGCAAGAGGACCATCATCTTATCTCTAATTCCCCTTTCTACTCTTGAGACTTTAACCTTCTGCTCTAGCAGGGATTGCAGTCCCAAGTACCCTGAGTGTCCTCGACAATGTGGTAGTATAAACCGCTGAGTGTCTATAGATTCCAGGACAAAGACATGATGCTGGTATCCTAAGAGCATTTGACAAATGACCCCTTGACCAGTAAAACAATTACCCACATGATAAACATGTCCAAGACTACATGAAAGGGTATTAAATTATAAATGTCTATAATCCTCCTGTTCCCCCAAATCCTCCCCACTTCTTCTGAGGAGAGAAAGTGCCTTTTGTTTAAACTAAGCTTCTCTCTCTTCCAAAGCCCTAAAGGAGAGAGCCAGTCAAGACCCGGACTTTCTTGTGTTGGCAGAAAGAAGACTAACATATTTACAGGAGATGTGGTGGTGAAGAACGGAGGGTAGGGGCAAAGCCTCAAGGCTGGGCTAGGCTACGAAAGATACTGAGAAGATGATGTTGAGAAGCAGTGCTATGGTCTATGATTTGAATCCCCTTTTGGTGTCTTAATCTTTCACTTAAAGTCAGAATGGCTTATAAGGACGTTGGGCTGTTAGTGTGGTGTGTCCTTGAATGTGAAACTACACTGAAAACATACCACATGGTTCCCCACTTATCTGTTAGATTTTTTTTTAATCTTTGAAAATAAACAGAAACTCTACTGAGTTAATTGCGCTTCACCTAAAACCTAACAGAAAAGCATCAGCAAAAACAAGAATAAGAATTCAAAGCCCCAGGTTGCTAATCCATTGACCTACTTGACCCCAGGTGCCAAGCATGGCAGAAGGTCTTCTGGCCTTGAGTGACAATGGGTACCACAGGTTCTGCTGGTAGCCAATACTCAGCACATCCCTTTACTGGCTCTCCCTAACAAGACTGGCTAGCCATGAGCTTGCATTGATAATAAGCAACCCAAAATTATACTTTTATTTTTAGATGTTGAGCAAAAACAATTGGGGAAAAATATGTGAACAAGGACATAAAAGTGGTACCTATCAGCCCATACAGATTCTGAGAAAATACTTTAAAAAGTTACAAAATAGGCTTCCAGATATTCACTGCAGAAAGAATCCAAGGATGGTGTCATCTCAAACTGTTACATTTACATCTTTCTTTAAACATAATTAACCAGCAGATAATATTTCTTGACACTTGTTAAGAAATTTTTAAAAATAGCTGAAAAGAACACCTATTCTGGTTAGGGATATCGGACTAAGACAAGTGAAACAAAGGAGAAAAACCCACAAGTACAGAAAATTCTAGGATCCTGAGGAACAACAAGACAGACAAGTAAATATAATCTAGGACAACAACCATGCACAAAGGTAGAAAACAGAAAAATCGCCTCATGGTCTCCAGATAATCTTAAAACACTTGGAAAAATAAGTTGTTGACAGTAGAAACACATGCTCTAAATATTCACCTGGCTAGTTCGTTTTGCGAGGCCCAGACACTGTCAAGGAAGGGCTCTATGTAGAACGAATTTACTGCTGTTGTCTTTCCAGCTCAGATACTTCTGTCGGTTTACAGCGAATATGTTTTGGCAGATTCTAGCATCTTCAAATGCACAATATTTTCTTGGTACATTCGAAAAGCAAGTATAGGTAAAACATGAGTGGCTGGTTCATCGTAATTCCCCGGAAAATGACAGGCTGCTCTGCCATACACGGTTGATGAAGCTCCACTGCGGCAGACAGATTCATCACACCGTCCTGGGCGTAAAACTAGATGCTTGGCCCCGCCGCCTTAAACAAATCCGGGCAAACCCAAGGCGAAATCGAAGAGTGAACCAAGAAGCCATGGTAGAATTGCAGTGACGGGAGACAACTCTGATGACATTGAGTCCAATCTGTGCATAACAGTAATAATAAGGACACGACCACAATTGTTGGGCACCCAAATGTCTTTTTTCTGATTTACATGTTCATGGTAACAAACCGTGGAAAAAATTAAAAGCATTTTCTATAAATATTTTTACCTATGCAACAGAGAATTTTAGCTCTACTATCTAGCATTATGTCCTCAATATTTTACCATTTTCATCCATATTCTTTAAAAAGTTGCACAGTAAGATTGCTCCATAACTGATGAGGACCAACCCCCAATTATTAAGCATTTAGGCTGTTTCCACCTGTTGATTATCATCCACACTTGACGAACAGCCTTTACCCACATCCACTGGTGTGCACTTGCATGACTATTCCCAGGAGGACACTGCAGAAGCAGGCTTGCCGAGTCAAAGACAGACCCACCCTTAGGCTTTCAAGCTACACTGCCAAGTGGTTTGCCAGAAAACGTGAGCCCGCCTACGTTTCCTGCAGCGGTGTGCGAGGGCCACGTCGTCACGTGCTCGCCAGCCCTGGGTCTCCTGGTTTTAGTCAGTTGGATAGGGCGAAGATTGCATCTTGTTTAATTTGTGTGTTTTTTTCACTCTACTATTCATTGGCCTTTTATTTCTAAGTTGCCTATATTTTTTATTTTCTTTTGAAAATTATTTTCCTGACTGACTAAAAAGCACCCTTATGTATCAAAGATAATCCCTCTGTCATGTTCCCTACTCTAAACTCCCACTGGAATTACTTTAAACTCACTAAACTGGGGAGGTATAACATCTTTACAATGCGGAGCTCCCAGCCCAAGACCACGAGTTGCTTCCCCATCTGTCTTCTTTTATGATCTCAGCGATGTGCTTCCTGCGCGGTTTCTCATAAAGGCCTCGCACATTACTAGACACATTACTACAGTGTTTGTTGTTGTTGTGAAAATCATATTTCCCATCATACTTTCTAACTAGTTATTGCTGGTACCTGATAGAATTTTTACGAGCCTAATAATTCTTTGACAACTCTTGATTGGAACACACTATTCCACTTTTATAGTCACCTCAGCGGCTGAGTTTCCTCTGTGACTACTTCTAGACAAGGAGTGGGGAGTGTTGTTGCAAACAGACCACCTAGTTTCACACTGCGTGACAGATATGACCAAAAATGTCTGTGTAGGGTTTTATAAATTTTAAGTTTTTTTCCTTTCTAT
>PVKM010005009.1:0-49658 GCA_004027735.1 Carollia perspicillata
TAATATATGAATGAATGTGGAGGAAAACAGGGTTTGTTTCTTGTTTTCCTGGTTCTTCTGTCCAGTATGATTAAGTTGCAGGTCAACAAGAAAACAGAGAAATTGTGTTTAATTTCTGAAAACTTTTATTCAGGACTTAGACTCGTTTTCAGAATTTTAAACTTAGATATTATCTATTGTTCTCTCAAGTGAGGGTTCATGAATAGATGAGTGAATGCAGCAAGCTGCTAATGGATGCTAAATACTCACACATAATGTCAAAAACCACAAGATTTTTCTGATTACGTGCTCAACTATTCAACATCTGTTGCTCAAAAGCACATTGAGCACCCACCACACCATATGCACGGTGCTCACAGAATGGGAATATAATACTGCCTAAAACTATTTTACTCCTTCATGGAACAGAAGACTAGAGAAAGGATTCAAGGACTCTGACTTGGCAGGACAGAAGATGAGGCAAAGCTTTCCAGAGATGTTCTTATTGTGATTATCATGTTATTGTTGCTGTTGTTATTAAGTCCCAAAGATGGAAGAGAATGGTGGTACTCTTGGATCCAGTACGTCCATTCTCTGCCTTTCTAGGGAGGCAGGATAACAGCCTACTTTAGAAAGGCAGAAAGGGCATGAGTGAATTTTAATTTATAATACTTGAACTTCATAATAGTAAAGAATGGGTTCTTGAATTCCATTAGCAATAATCTCACTCATGTGGATGAGAAAGGGGCCACATACTAAAGCTGACTGGCTCAGGGGAGGCCTGCATGGCAGCCTTACAAACTCAGAGACCAAAAGTAACTGAATAGGGTAGTCTGGAATTAAAACTTCCTAACTAAATGTGAGTCTTGGTGAGCAGTCAGGTCCTAGGCTAGTATCTTCCTTGACAATGGTCAATCTTTGCCTTAACTAAGCCTTGCCTATTGTCTTTTTGCATCTAAAATAATGGAGTAATCTCCTTTTTTCCAGACCCCTCGGGCCACAATCTTCCAACAAAACAGAGATCATGGAAGCTCTCATTGTTATCTTATTGCCCAAATACCATCTCTTTGTGCTGCTGATATTAATTGTTAACTAACCTATACCCATCAATATAAAAGTATGTGTCTTTGTAGAAATCCCCACACGACTGTTCATGTCCATGAGTCATGCGTATAAGTTCTTTGGTTTCTCCATTTTTTATACTGTACTTTACATCCTCATGGTTATCCTATAACTACCTATTTGTACTTCTTAATCTCCTCACCTCTTCACCCACTCTGCCACATACCCTTCCCATCTGGCGACCATCAAAATGCTCTCCATACCATGATTCTGTCTCTGTTCTTGTTTGCTTAGTTTGTTTTTTAGATTCAATTGCTGATAGATATGTATTTTTTCCATTTTATTGTTCATAGTTTTGATCTTTTACTTTTTATTAAATAAGTCCCTTTAACATTTCATTTAATAGTGGTTTGGTGATGATGAACTCCTTTAGTTTTTTCTTATCTGGGAAACTCTTTATCTGCCCTTTGATACCTTTGCTGGGTAGAGCAATCTCAGCTGTGGGTCCCAGCTTTTCATGACTTTGAATATTTCTTGCCAATCCCTTCTTGCCTGCAAAGTTTCTTTTAAAAAGTCAGCTGACAGTCTTAATGGAACTCTCCTTTAGGTAAATTTCTCTTACTGCTTTTAAGATTCTTTCTCTATCTGTGACCTTTGGCACTGCAATTATGATGTGTCTTAGAGTGGGCTTCTTTGCATATATTTTGTTTGAGATTCTCTGTGCTTCCTGGACTTGCATGTCTATTTCCTTTACCAAATTAGGGAAGTTTTCTTTCATTATTTTTTCAAAGAGAGTTCCAGTTTCTTGCTCTTTTTCTTCTCCTTCTGGCACACCTATGATGAGAATGTTGGAAAGCTTGAAGTTATCCCGGAGACTGATTACACTCTCCTCATTCTTTTGGATTCTTTTTTCTTTTTGATATTCAGATTGGTTGTTTTTGCTTCCTTATATATCAAATCATTGACTTCATTCTCAGGTTTATTCACTCTACTGTTCTTTCCCTGTAAATTCTTCTTTATTTCAATTAGCACATTCTTCCTTTCTGACTATATTCTTTTATGCTGTTGAGGTCCTCACTAAGTTCTTTGAGCATCCTTGTGACCAGTGTTTTGAACTCTGCATCTGATAGATTGATTATATTCATTTTGTTTAGTTCTTTTTCTGGAGTTTTGATCTGTTCTTTCATTTAGGCCATGTTTCTTTGTCTCCTCATTTTGGCAGCCTCCCTGTGTTTGTTTCTATGTATTAGGTAGAGCTGCTTTGACTCCATGTCCTGGTGGCATGCCTAACAAAGTAGGGGTCCTGTAGGGTCCAGTGGCACATCCTCCTCTATCACCCAAGCTGGGTACTTAGGTGCAACCTCCTTGTGGGCTGAATACACCTTCCTCTTGTAGTGGAGACTTGGTTGCTGTTAGCAGGGCAATGGGAGGGATTTAGCCAGGCCAGTCAGCTGCAAGGACTGGCTGTGACCACTGACCACCAACCTCCACCCTCTGTGGAGGATCAGCTGCATAGAGGCAGGATGGTGGTGCTCCTATGTGGTCTGTAGCCGTCCGCTGGGTTTGTAGGCTCTGAGGATTCCCTGGTGGTGCAAGCCAAGTTCAGCCCCCACCTGTGTTCTTCCCAGGGCCACTCTGCATGAGCTATAAAGTCAATTGCAGATGGCTGCTACTTGTGCTGGGCTTAGAGATTCCCAGGCAAAGCCAAACTGATCCAAAGCTGTCTGCTGCTAGTGCCAGGCCTGGGGCCACATAGCAAGTGGTACAGGGGCTAGGGGCTCACTGAGTCTGTCTGTTACTTGTTTGAGAGTATTTATGAAGTTGTGAAGCATGAGCCAAGACCACCCATTCATATGGAAAAGCCACTGTTAACAGCTTGGGTGGGTCTATAAGTTGGGTGGGGCAGAGCCTCAGAGGATCTCCAGGGTAGGGCAAACAGTGTTAGCCAGGTTGATGGAGGTTCAGATATGGCATCTGCCTGATACTCCATGGTTCTGTGGGAGAAGGGTTGAGAGAAGGGACAATGGCCTCTGCCCTCTTTTCTGTCTGACAGAAAGCTGTCCCCCAGCTCTCACCCTGATGTCAGACACTTCAGTTCCTCCCTGTATGCTAATGGTGCCTTTTAAGCTGCTACCCCTGTGCAGGAGTTGAGAGGGAGTAAGTATAAGTAAGTCCGTGTGTGAGTTCTTTAGAAAGAACTGCTTGGGCCCTGGCTGGTGTGGCTCAATGGATTGAGTGCTGGCCTTCAGACCAAATGGTCACCAGTTCGATTCCTAGTCAGGGCACATGCCTGGGCTGCAGGCCAGGTCCCCAGTAGGAGGCACATGAGAGGCAACCACACATTGATGTTTTTCTCTCTCTCTCTTTCTCCCTCCCTTTCTGTCTCTCTAAAAATAAATAAAAAAAAAATTTAACATTTTTTTAAAAAGAAGAACTGCAGAACTTTCTTCCACCAACTCAATCCCCATTGGTTTTTGCAGCCAGAAGTTACAGGGACTTGTTTTCTTGGCACTGGAACCCTGGGCTAGGTAGTCTGGTATGGAGTCAGGACTCCTCTCTCGTGATATCCCTCCCAAATTTTTATCTATCACATGTGGATGTGGGACCAGCCCGTTCTACATCTCCACCCCTCCTACCAGTTTGGATGTATATGGTTTCTTTATTTCCATAGTTGTCAGACTTTCATCCCACTCAATTTCTGATGGTTCTGAGTGATGGTTGTTCTATAGTTTAGTTGTAAGTTTGATGTGGTTGTGTGAAGAAGAGAACCATATTTATTTATACCTCCATCTTCTAGTTTTAACTTTCAAGATAGTAAATATCAATAGATAAAAAATACACACATTCTTATAAGTATTAGATTATAAAGGAGGACATAATATGAAAGCATACACAGGAGATATAATGAATTGAATAAAGAAATATCAGAGTAAAACAGTGACATACTAGCAGCAGGTAATCGATTGTAATGAACATGATTTTCTGATAAAAAATCATGGTGGCAGGAGGAAGAGGCACAATGTTTTTAAAGTGCTAAAATAAAATAGAATCACAGATATGAAGATCATTTGGAGGGTTATCAGCTGAGAGGGGGACAATGGGGGAAAAGGTACAGGGATTTAGAAGCATAATTGGGTAAGTACAAAATAGACAGGGAGATGTTAAGAACAGTAGAAGAAATGGAGAAGCCAAAGAACTTACATGCACAACCCATGTGACAGGGGACTCAAGAGTTGGAAAATTTTAGTTTAAGGTAAAAAGTTATAAGCCTAGCAAGTAATGTATACGTTAAAGCTTTTGTTTCTGAAAGTACGGATAGATAAGGCCCATCCTAGCTCCTGGGAAGACAGCTGACCTCCTGGGGCACTGCTAAAGATTACCACCTGGGGACAAGTGGAGGCATCCAGACCATTGTGTTTCAGGGAGGGGCAAATGACCACCTGCCCCTGCGAACAGCTAACAGCCTAGGACAGGAAGTTGCACCTTCTTTCACCCAATCCTCCCTGAATCTCAAAGCCCTCCCTGCACCTTGTTTATTCCCTGTTATAAAAAGTCTGGCCTGGAAAGGGAAGGGAAGATGGTCTGTTAGGGTATGAACCTGCCATCTCCTCAGATGGTCAGCCATCTGAATAAAGTGTCCATAAAGATTCAATTGCTGTCATTGCTTATTGGGTTTGGTAGTGATAGGCAGCCCAAACGCCAGTGTCTTTTCTGGTTTCACATGGACATGAACTAAGTGGGAGGGTGGAGGACAAAGGGGAAAAAATTGAGACAACTGTAATAGCATAATCAATAAAATATAATTATTCTTTGGGAATGATGATGAAATAAAGATACTGTCAGACAAGAAACTAAAAAGATTTGTTGACAGCAGAGCTACTTTTGAACATGAATAAAGAAAGTTCTATAAATACAAAGGAGGTAATAAAAGAATGTGATTCAAACATGGTAAGTACAAATATGGATCAATATAATAGCCTTTCTCAAGTTTATTAGATTATGTTTGATTGTTGAATCAAAAATTAAGAAGGGGAAGATAGCAGCCAAGTAGGTGGAAGCTGAGTCCACTTGCTCTTGCCCCCAACTTGGATTCTTAGCTGACAAATAACCTGAACAATGAACGGAATCTTAGCTGATATGAAGCTCTGAGCCAAGGAGTACAGAAGACGCTTCAAAATGGGAAGTACAGAGACTTTATAAGTTGAAGGGGCAATACCCTGTGCATGGTCCTGCAGATGTGAAGAGATTGATCAGAAACTGCAGCTTCATGACTCCCTCCCCTCCCAGGGCAGGGAGCCCTGGTCCTGAGCAGGGAACCCACAGACCTGCACCTGGATGACTTGGGGGGATGTGTGAGGTTGGGGATATCCAGGCTACACACACACAGCCAGCAGCTCATCTTCCATAGCTGCAGCACCAAATGCCAACTGGAAGAGTGACAGAGAAAGAGGAAGGGACTCATTTGCACCTGGGTCAGGCAGAGGCAGGCTGTGGCCAGCTGTGCCTGTGAGAGACTTCTGGCTTTTTGGAGACATGGTGTGGGTGGAAAGCTGGACAGTGACTTGGTGCTGCAGTGGGTGTGCCTCAGAAAGACTTTTTAAAAGGGGAGCTGAAGCATGCTGGGCAGGGACCCCATGTACAGCTGCCTTGCCAACAAAGGGGCAAGATTTAAAGTGCAGTTTGCTCCCACTGAATACAGCTGGGCAGGGAGATCAGAGAAGTGCACAGCAAAGGGATTTCCGGCCCCAGCCCAGTGTGGCTAGCAAGCAAGAGGCTACCTAAAACAGAGAGTTTGGGACTGTGTCTATTGCAAGGGCAGTGGGTTGGGAATTAGATGGGCAAGAGTTGAGCACCTGAGATTATTTACAGCTAGGCAGAACACCCTTCCCTCACAGAAATCAAACCTCTGGGAAGGGAAGGACTGCTCAGCCCTCACCTCCTGCAGAACTCGCAGAACAAGCAAGACAGTCTCAAAAACCCCCTGCAGAGAACATATCTGCAGGAGAAAGGCAGGAAGAGAATCTTCAAAAGGACCCATTTTGAATTTCTCTCAGGGAGAGAAAATAGACTGGTTCCTAGGGCCCTATTCCACTGAGGCCAGCAAGGCAGGGATATCTGAAATCCATGCAGCAAGGGCTAACCAGGACCTGGCCCAGCCTCAGCTCTCTTACAGAGCTGCCAACAGCACCAAGCAGGAAAGAGCTGACCCTCTTACACAGATTGGCCCCTCCCTGAAACAGACAGCTAGTTCACCAGAAACTATACATTATTGGAAATAAACTGAGACAAACCAAGATGGGTGTCACTGGGGCAGGGGAACACAGCCACAATTTTCCCACAAGACTGACTAGTGCCTCCCAGGGGAGACCCACCCTCCCAATGCAACAGAAGCGCCCTCCAGAAACAGGCGAAGTGGTACGTGCAGTGATGCTAGAAGGTGGATGACCCACTACTAGACCTCGAGCTGATAAAATCCCAGAGATGGATCCAGAAGCAGAAGACAGAGGTAAATACCACAGTCTGCTGAGATGAATTCCACAGCATTCTTCTTCATAATTTGCATTATTTTTCTCTTGCATAGCCCTTTAACATTTCATTTCCTCCAAATGTAGTCCAACTAATTCACTATTTTTGTCTTTTATTTTTCATTCTTTTTTAAACTTTTATTTTTTTATTTTAAATCTCACATAGTACCCATCCCATGTCTTACTCCATTTTGCCTTCTTCCTAGCCTTTCTTATTTTTGTTGTAAATTTTACATTTCCCCTATATCTTGTTCCTATTCCTTACTCTTGCTATTTCTCCTCCCTTTATCCTCTCAAAATCATTTTTCCTGCCCCTAGACAGCTCACAGTCTTTTTCCATTTCTTATAATATTCTTATTTTCTTTCTACCTTTATCAATTGTGGCTGGTTTGGCATGGATATTGCAGTTATTGCTGTTTTTCTTCAATTGTATTCCTATTTGTTCACTATATTTTATTTCAAATCTCATAGGTTACTCTACCCCTGTCTTACTTCATTTTGCCTTCCTCCAGCCATTGCTTATTTGAGTTTGGAATTTTATTTTTTCCTTTTCTTAGCCTGATTCTATCCTTAACTCTAATTATTCCTCCTACTTCTGTCCTCTCAAAATCATCTTTGTTTACTGTAAATATATCATATTCTCTTTTCTCTTTCTTATAATATTCCTGTTCTCTTTCTACCTTTATTAATCTTTGCTCATTTGCTGTTGATATTGCTGAAATGGTAGGGGGATATTTTTGTTGGTGTGAGTTTTGTTTTCTGGGTAGTACTGCTTTATTAACCAGCACCTGTACAACAGCATACAAAATGTGTGTGTGGGGGGGGTGGTGGTGGTTGTGACTCCCAGGCAGCCATCTAGAAGGGAGAAACCACCAAAGAATGAGCCATCAATAATCAAAACCCAAGTATGATAAGAGAACCCACATAAACTGAATAAAGGGCATCCTTGGAGCAACCAGATCAGGAGATAAAAAAGAATGCATTCTGAGTCCCACATAACTCATACCACAGAAGGCCACCCCACAAAGACTGGCAGTCAAAGCAGAGCAATCTGAGGTGCAGAAAAAAACAAAAAGAGTCACCTGAAATGGGGAGACAAAGGAATAACCTACAATAGAAAGAAAGTAAGACTCCCCAGAATAAGAGCTAAGTGAAATTGAGGCAAGCATTCTATGAGACAGAGAATTCAAAATAATAGTTATGAAGGTGCTCAAGGAATTCAGTGAGAACTACAAGGAACTTCATGGGAGCTCCAAGGAACTTAATAGGAACTATAGCAGCATGAAAAAGGACATAGAAACTATGAATAAGAAGCAGGAAGAAAAAAGAATAGGATATCTGAAATGAAGAATACACTAGAAAGAATCAAAACCAGGCTAGATGAAGCAGATGACTGAATCACTGAGCTGGAAGACAAGGTAGAAACAAATATCCAGTAAGAGCAACAATATAAAAAAAGACTCAAAAAGAAGGATAGTTTAAGGGAGGTACAGGACAACATGAAATGTAACAACATTCGTATCAGAGGAATCTCAGAAGGAGAAGAAAAGGAGCAAGGGATAGAAAATTTGTTTGAAAACTAATAACAGAAAACTTCCCTACTTGGTGAGGGAAAAAGCCACACAAGTTCAGGAAGCACAGAGGTTCACAATAAAGATGGACCCAAAGAGGCCCACTCCAAAACACATCATAATTAATACAGCAAAATTTAAAAACAAAGAGAGAATCTTAAAGTGAGCAAGGGAGAAACAGCTGTAACATACAAGGGAGCTCCAATAAGGCTATCAGCCGATTTCTCAACAGAAACACTACAAGCCAGAGGGTTTGGCATGAAATAAACCAAGTAATGTAAAGCAAGGACCTATAACCAAGACTACTCTATCCAGCAAGGCTCTCATTTAAAATGGAAGGTGAATAAAAGAGCTTCCCAGAAAAAGAAAGCTAAAAGAGTACATCACCACCAAGCCAGCACTGCAAGAAATGCTAAAGGAACTGCTATGAGAAAGAGAAGAAATGAAAGAGAGAGAGAGAGGAGCGCAGGTATGGAATAAATGGAAACAAATAAATACTTATCAATAATAACCTTAAATGTAAATGGATTAAATCTTCCAATCAAAAGACGTAGGGTATCTGAATGGATAAGAAAGCATGACCTGCATATATACTGTCTACAAGAGACCCACCTGAGATCTACACAGGCTGAAAGTTAAGGGATGGAAGAAAATATTCCAAGCATATGTACATGAAAAAAAGCAGGGCTGTCAATACTTATATCAGACAAAAATAGACTTCAAACAAAAGCCATAAAAAGAGACAAAGTCACTACATAATACTCAAGGGAGTAGTCCATCAAGAGGACAAAACCATTATAAACATATATGCACCCAACATAGGAGCACCTAAATATATAAGAAAAATCTTATATATTTCTTGAGGACTTCGAGAAAGATATCAACAGCAACCCAGTCATCATAGGGGACTTTAACACCCCACTGTCAACAATGGACAGATCTTCCAAACAATCAACAAGGATGTTGTGGCATTAAATGACACTGTAGATCAAATGGACTTAATTGGTATATATAGAACCTTTTACCCAAAGAAGCAAAGTATACATTCTTTTCAAATGCACATGGAACATTGTCAAAGATAGACCACATTGTAGGATATGAACAAGCCTCAAAAAAGTCAAGAAAACTGAAATCATATCAAACATGTGCTCAGATCACAATGGCTTGAAACTAGAAACCAATCTCAAGGAAAAAACTGAAAAACATTTAAACACATGGAGACTGAATAATATGTTATTAGATAATGAATGGGTTAACAAAGAGATCAAGGAAGAATCCAAAAGTACCTGGAATCAAATGAAAATGAACATACAATACCCCCAAACCTAAGCAGTCCTGACAGGGAAGCTCATAGCAATAGGGGCTACCACAAGAAGATAGAAAAAACTCAAATAAACAACCTAACCCAATATCTAAAAGAACTAGAGGAAGACAACAAAGCCCAGAGTGAGTAGAAGGAAGGATATAATCAGGATCAGAACAGAATTAAATAACATAAAGACTAAAAAAACAATTCAAAGGATCAATAAATCCAGGAGCTTGTCCTTTGAAAACATAAACAAAATTGACAAACCTTCAACCAGATTCAATAATAAAAAAGAGGACCCAAATAAATAAAATCAGAAATGAAAGAGGAGAAATTATAACTGACACCACAGAAATACAAAGGATTAGAGAGATTAGTATGAACCACTATATGCCAAGAAGATGAACAACCTGGGTTAAATGGACAAGTTTCTAGAAACATACAGTATTCTGAAACCAAATCAAGAAGAATCAGAATGTCTGAAGAGACCATAAACAACTAGCGAAATTGAAGCAGTAATAAAAAAAACTCATGTAAATAAAAGCCATGTACTGGACAGTTTCACAGGAGATTTTATAAAACACTGAAGGAAGAACTAACCCCTATCCTTCTTAAACTATTCCAAAAATCCAAGAAGAGGAAAGACTCCCAAACCCTTATGAAGCCAGCATCACCCCAATTCCAAAACCAGGTCAAGACTCAACAAAGAAAGAAAACTACAAGCCAATATCTCTGATGAACATAGATGCTAAAATCCTCAACAAAATATTGGCAATCTGGATTTAGCAATAGATTAAAAAGATCACACACTATGATCAAGTGGGATTCATCCCAGGGATGCAAGGATTGTACAATATTTGCAAATCAATAAACATAATACACCACATAAACAAAATAAAGGAAAAAAATCACATGATCATATCAATAGATGCTGAAAAAGCATTTGATAAAATCCTGTACCCTTTTATGATAAAAACACTCAGCAAAGTGGTAGTATGGGGAGGATACCGCAACATAATAAAGGCTAAATGCAAGAAACCTATAGCCAACATCATATTCAATAAGCAAAAACTAAAAGCTTTTCCCTTAAGATCAAGAACAAAACTAGAATGCCCACATTCAACATAATGTTAGAAGTTCAAGCCACAGAGATCAGACAAGAAAAAGAAATAAAAGGAATCTGAATTGGAGAGGAGGAAGTAAAACTCATTATTTATAGAGAATACAATAGTGTACATAGAAAACTCAATAGTCTCCACAAAAAACTACTCAACCTAATAAGTGAATTTGGCAAATAGTGAGATACAAAGTCAATATTTAGAAATCAATGGTATTTTTGTATACCAACAATGAAATATCAGAAAGTAAAACTAGAAAAAAAATCCCATTTACTATAGCAACAAAAAAATAAAGTACCTGGGATAAATTTAACCAAGGAGGTAAAAGGTCTTTACTCAGAAACCTAGAAAGCATTGAAGAAAAAAATTAAGGAAGATACAAATAAATGGAAGTATATACTGTGTTCATGGATTGTATGAATTAACATCATTAAAATGTCCATACTACCCAAAGCAGTCTATAGATCCAAGCAATTACTATTGAAATACCAATGGCATATTTCACAGATCTAGAATAAATACTGCAAAAATTTGTATGGAACCCAAAAAGACCCTGAGTAGTCTCAGCAATCTTGAGAAAGAAGAACAAAGTGGAGGGATCACAATAGCTGATGTCAAACTGTATTACAAGGCTACTGCAATCAAAACAGTCTGGTACTGGCACAAGACCAGATGCATACATAAATGGAACAGAATAGTGAGCCCAGAAATAAATCCATGTCTCTACAGTCAATTAATATTTGACAAAGGGGGCACAAGCATTAATAAAGTAAAAATAATCTCTTCAATAAATGGTGTTAGAAGAACTGGACTGGTACCTGCAAAAAAATGAAACTAGACCACCAACTTATACAATACACCAGAATAAACCAAACATAGATAAAGACTTAAATATAAGTCACGAAACCATAAAAGTCCTGGTGGAAAATATGGGTAGTAGAATTTCAGATATCCCATTTAGCAATATTTTTGTTGATATATCGCCTAAGGCAAAAGAAATAAAGGAAAAATAAATAAATGGGACTGCATCAAATTAAAAAGCTTCTGCATGGCTAAAGAAACCATCATTGAAATGAAAAGGGAACCATACCTTTTTGAGAGAACATTATTTGCCAATGATATATTGGGCAAGGGTCTGATCTCCAAAATATATAAAGAACCATATAACTCAATCCAGATGGCCCATAGACATATGGAGAGATGCTCAACATCACTAGTCAGAGACATGCAAAATAAAACCACAATGAAATATCCCCTCACACTAGTCAGAATGACCATCATTAATAAATCTACAAAGTACAAGTGCTGGAAGGATGTGGAGTAAAGGGAACCATAGTATACTGTTGGTGGGAATGCAGACTGCTGCAGCCACTGTGGAAAACAGAAAGGAATTTCCTCGAAAAATAAAAATGGAACTGCTTTTTGACCCAGTGATTTCTCTACTAGGAATATACCCTAAGAATACCAAATCACCAATTCAAAAGAACTTATGCACCCCTATGTTCATAGCAGTGCTATTTATAATAACCAAGTGCTGGAAACAGCCTAGGCACCCATCAGTAGATGTGTGGATCAAAAAACTGTGGTATAGTTACACAATGTACAGGGTACACAATGGAACACTATGCCTCAGAAAGAAGGAGCTCCTACCCTTCACAACAGCATGGATGGAACTGGAGAGCATTGTGCTAAGTGAAATAAGCCAGGCAGTGAAAGACAAGTACCATATGATCTCACCTATAAGTGGAACCTAGTCAACAAAACAAACAAGTGAGCTACTAAAGACATGGAAATAAAGAACAAACTGACAGTGACCAGATGGGAGGGGAGGGGACATAACTGGGGAAAGAAGGGGAAGGGTGAAGCCATAAAGGATCCAAGGACAAAGACAATAGGGCAGGGAGGATTGAATGTGGGAGGTGGTGGGTGGGTAGGGCCAGGGAGAGTAATGGGGGGGAAATGAAGACAACTGTAATTGAACAACAATAAAAATGATAATAATAAAGAAAAAATACAATAAAAAGAGAAAACAACAGATCAATATCTGCCAGAAAGCTACAGATTAATACCTGATAAATACAGATGCAAAAATCTTTAACATGATATTAGCAAATAGAAGTCAGCAATATAAACAGTTATACAACATGACCAAGTGTTGTTTATTCCAAGATACAAGGCTAGTTCAACATTCCAAAACCAATCAATATAATCTACCATATTAACAGGCTAGGGAAGAAAAATCACACAATTCTTTCATTTGACAAAATTCAACAACCATTCATGATAAAAACTCTCAGAAAACTAGGAATATAGGGGACCTTCCTCAATTTATTTTTTTAATCTACAAAAAAATCTACTGCTAACAATATAGCTGATGGTGAAAGACTGAAAGATTTCCCCTAAGATCTGAAGTGAAGTAAGGACATCCACTTTCACCACTGCTATTCAGTATAGTACTGGAAGTTCTAGCCAGCACAAGGCAAGACAAGAAAATACAAGGCATATGCTCATATAGGTCAGAAAGGAAGAATGAAAATTTTCCCTATTTGGAGATGACATCATGGTCTACCTTGAAATCTCAAGGAATCAACAACAACAACAACAACAACAAAAACCTCTTAAAACTAATGAGTTCAGAAAGGTCACAGGAAAAAACAAGTATATTTCAGTATACTAGCAATGAACATGTGGAAACAAAATTTGAAATACAATATCACTTATAGTTGCTTAAAAAATGAACTATTTAGTATAAATCTAACAAGACATGTCTAAGACTTACATACCAAAAATTATAAGATAGCTGGATGAAGGCAATCAAAAATGTAAATAAATGGAAAGATATTCCATATTCACAGACTGGAAGACAAGAATCAGTCTACCCAATTTCAAGACATTAGATAGATATAGTAATCAAGACTGCATGGAATTAGTGGAGAGATAGATACATTGATGCATAGAACAAAATAGACAACCCAGAAATAGCCTCATACAAATACAACCAACTAATTGTTAATAAAAATGCAAAAGCAATTCAAAAAAGGAAGAATAGTATTTTAAATAAAAGATGCTAGAGCTGTTATGGCTGATGTGGCTCAGTGGACTGGGTGTCTCGGCCTGTGAACCAAAGGGTCGCTGGTTCAATTCCCAGGCAGGCCACATGCCCGGATTGCAGGCCAGGTGCCCAGAAGGGCACACATGAGAGGTAACTACACATTGATGTTTCTCTCTCCCTCTCTTTCTCCTTCCCTTCCCTTCTTTCTAAAAATAAATAAATAAAATCTTTAAAAAAATATGCTGGAGCAACTAGATATCCATAGTAAAAAAAAAATTAGCCTTATACAGAAATGAACTCAAATTGATCATAAGCTAAATGTAAGATGTGAACTATAAAACTTTTAGGGGGAAGAATAGGAAAAAATCTTTGAGACCCAAGAAGATCCATACAAGAAAAAAATGAATAAATTGGAATTAAAATTTTTGCTCTGAGAAATTATTAGAAGTTCTGGATGAAAAGACAAGCCACAGACTAGGAGGATACATCTGCAGATTTCTAGAACACATAACAGACTCTCAAAACTCAACTTTAAAAAAAAATCTAATTAGGAAATGATCAAAAGGCATAAACATTTTGGTTGCCAAAGATGCTATATAGCAAATAAGCACATAAAAAGATGTTCAACCAAATTAGACATTAGGGAAACAGATTAAAGCCACAACAAAATATCACTACACAACTATTGGAACAGCTAAAATTTTTAAATGGTGTCAAACCATATGCTGGTATAACGTGGAAAAACTCTCTCTCATAATTACCGACTGAGTAGTATAAGCACTTTGGAAATAGATGGCAGTTTCTTAACAAAACATTAAACATATACTTAACATACCACCTAGCAACTGCATTCCTGGGCATTTATCCCAGAGAAATGAAAACTTATGTTCACACAAAAACCTGTAAACAATTGTTCATAGCTTTATTTGTAATAGCCCCAAACTAGAAACTGCTCCAATGTGTTTTAATTGGTGAATGGTTAAACTGTGGCACATCCATTCCATGTAATACTATTCTGCAATAAAAAGAAACAAATTACTGATACATGAAACAACTTGGATGAACTTCAAAGAAATAATACCAAGAAAAAAAATGCCAGTGTCAAAAGCTCACACATGATATTATGGAATTTATATAAACAGTCTCTGAATGAGAAATCTATGGAGACAGAAGACAGACTGGCGGTCACCAGGGGTTCAGGATGTTCAAAGGCAGGGGTCTGTATGACAATGAAGGGGTGGCACGGGGAGACCTACAGGGTGACAGTTCTGTATCTTGATTGTGGTAGTGCTCACACAAATCTACACACGTGGTAAAAGTACACAGAACTATTCACACACCATGTATCAATGTTAAGTTCATAGATTTGATATTGTAGTATAATTTTATAAGATGTAACCATTGGGGGAAAATGAGATTTGTCTATACTACCTTTGCAACTTTCAGTGAATCTATCATTATTTCAGAAAAAAAAGTGTAAATCAATCAATCATCCAAAGAAAGAGAAGTTAAAATAATATCAGAAATGCTTAAAAGGAATCTTTAGGAAAAAAACACCAGATGGGACCTCAAATATTACATGAAGGAAGAATACTGTAAATATTACATATGTGGATTTTAAAATGTGATTTGTCTACTCAGTTTATTTAAAGACAAATGAGTTTTTCAAGCAAAATTATGACATGGGATTACAAGATTTATGATGTACCTAAAAATGACCTGTATGACGAACAATGGCACCGAGGACAGCGGTGGGGTCAGCAGGGCTGTGCTGTGACAACGCTCTTCCATTTCACGGTGGTGTGGAGTGAACTTCTAGCAGGATGTGACAAGTTAAGGGTACAATCCCTAAAGCAACTACTGAAAATATAACCAACAAGTTATACCTAAGCCTACTGAAATTTAAATGGAAAAATAAAAATGAAATTAAATGAAACACTAAAAATATTCAGTTTACCCTAAAAGAAGTCAGGAAAGGAGAAACAGAGTATAAAGAAAAAGATGAGACAAATAGAAAACAAAAAGTAAAATGTAAGACCTAAATCTAACTACATGAATTATTACATAAAATGTAGGAAACCAAACACTTTAAGACAGAGATCATGAGAGTGGGTTTAAAAAGGCAGAATTTAAATATAGGGACTACAAATAGTTTGAGAGTAAAAGACTACAAACATGCATGCCATGTAAAAACTAAGTATAACAAAGCTGTGGTAATTATAGTAACATCAGACAAAGTAAATGTCAAAATACCAGCTGAGATAAAGATGAACATTTCAAAATTAATCAAAGTTATTAAACTCTGTCAATTCATCAGAAAAATAAGACAATTGCAATCTGTTGCATTTTACTTGAACAACATAAATAAATAAATAAAAGTGAAAAAAAAAAGAATTTTTCAATAAAAAAACTTCAAACTGAACTGACAGAACTAAAGGGAGAAATAGACACATCCACCAGACAAAAAAAATCACTAAAGATATGTACTATCTCTATCATAGTATCAACAATCTTGGCCCAATTAACATTTACAATTACACATTAAAAACTGCAGAATACACATTCTTTCAAATGTGTGTGAAATATTCATCAAGAAACAGGCTGAGCCGTAAAACAAATCTCAGTAAATTTCCAAAGATTAAAATCTTATGTTCTCTGACCTCGATAGAATTAAATTAGAAATCCAACAAAAATAAGATATCTTTAAAAGTCTAAAATATTTGGATATTAAACAACACATTTCTTACAAAAATGAATCAAAGAAAAAAGTTACAATAGAAAAAAGAAAATATTTTTGAACATCATAATGAAAGCACTACCTATCAAGATTTGTGGGATTCAGCTAAAGTAATGCTTGAGGAAATAGTTATAATTTTAAATGACTACATTAGAAGAGAAAAAAGGCTTAAAATCAATTATCTATGTCTCTACCTTAAAAGCTAGAAAAAGAAATTCAAATTAAACTCGAAGTTAGTAGAAGGAGATAAATAATAAAGATCAAAGCAGATATCAGTGAAATAGAATAAAAAAAAAAGAAGAAAAATCAACAAACCCAAATTTGGTTCTTTGAAAGGAGTTATGACATACCCCTAACAGGACTTGTCCAGAAAAAGCGAGAGACACGAATTACTATTTTTGGTAGTGAAAGAGTGAGATTACTACAGATTCCACAGGCATTAAAAAGGAAATATTAAAGGAATGTTAAGGGACTATTGTGAATGAGGTTTTGCCAATATACTAAAAAAAAAACTCACTGACAAAATGAACAAACTCCTTGAAAAAACACACCTTTCCCAAATTGGCAAGATGAAACAAAAAATCTGAACAGCTATTCAGATTTTTGTCTATTACAGAAATTGAATTTCTTATCAAACTTTTCCTACAAACGAAACTGTAGGCTCAGATAAGTTTCACTGCTGAGTTTTATCAAATATTTAAAGAAGAAATAGTACCAATCATATATCTACAATGACATCTGAACATAGAGGAGGAAGAGTAAATATTCCCAAACTTTTATAAAGCCAGCATAATCCATAAACCTCACACATTGCCACACTCCCTGTTGGAGGGCAGTATTCATGGCAGTTGAGAACCAACACTCAAACCAATGTGTTTAGGGAAGAACTGGACCACAACATAAGGCAGGCCACAACAGGAAAATGGCACACTCTTCCTGAAACTACACATGACTATTGTTTTCATCCTCCTAATGACCTCCTGGGGGGGGGTAGCACATCCCAGGGGATACATACAAATAACTTCTATTTCATTTTTCTAAAAAGAAAGAATGAAATTAAGCATAACTAATACTTAATGTGTGGATTAATGAGTGGACAAATGTACATTTATATAATATACACATATTAGGGCACAAACATTTTCTGTGCATAAGGAAGTGAGAGCAAAACAAGCTCAGAGACCCATCATTTTTAAGGGACCTACAGAACTAACACAGCCTCCTCAGAGGCTAACAGGCAGCGTGCTGGCCGGGTTTTCCAGCCAGCGCTGTTCTGTCAGCACTCTACCTTCACAGTGTGGAAATCCAATTTGGGACAAAATCTGTTTCAAGGTCAATCTGTTGCTCTTTAGCCCATGCAGCTGGAGCCATTCCTCAGATGAGATGAGACTCTGCTCGGCCACGTCTGTTTTGGTGCTGTTCAGTCCCTCTCGCCTTCGAAGCTGCTGCTCAGAGGTGGTAGAAGATGAGCCTGATATCTCCATCTCTGAGTTAGGAGGGAAGTCACCGGGACCTCCTGTAAAGGGAATTGTCAAACTCAGAAACTTCCTGAAAACTTGGCAACAATCTAACAGCAACAGTGGATTAGTTTAATACAAATTACAGTGCATTCATGCAGTGGAATTCTATCTACAAGTTAAAAATTAAAATACAGATGAATATCTGTTGGCAAAGAAGAGATCCATATATATTACTAAAAGGCATCCATAAAATTCAACATCCATAAGTAGATACACATAGGAAAACATTTAGAAAGACATACTCCAAGAGGTTTACAATAGTTTTCTATGTGTGGTGGGAATGTGGGACTTTTGCCTTTTTTATGTTGCTTGAATTTTTGCATTATTTAAACATTTCTAAAACACAATTTATTTTTATAATAGAAAAACAGAAAGCTTTTCAATTTTAGAAAATAAAGAGTCACTCCTTAACCTTCATTACACATCAGTATTCCAATTATAATCGCATGCTTCCAAAGAGGATAAAGAGGATGAAACCTAAGGGTCTGTACACATGTCTGCATGTTGAGTGGCCAGCTGGAAGCTAGTGAGAGGGTGGGAACCAGACCACCACTCAGCCCAGCTAGAACACATGGCCTCGCCTTCCGAATATTTTCTTCTCTACAACTTCAAAGTTAGACAGAAATGTTCTGGCTTGTGTAAGCCAGCTGTTCTGGGACCAACCGGACTCAAGGCAATATGGAACATATTTAACTCATCTAGACCTGCCTAAATATAGCCAGTGTACACAGGAGGAAAGGAGTGGCCAAAGTAATGCCATCTTAACCCACCCACCACAACTTCAGGAGGGGCCTGATAATGTGTCGAAAGAGTAGAAGGGTCTGCTTTCTTCTGAAGTCACAGTGTGCAATGCATATAAGTGAGTTTCCTGGAATATAATACTTTTTAACTTTAGAAATACTACCTTTTCCCATTTTTAAAACTTTGTATTTTCTGAAAGTCTTACGTGAAATTTCAAACACAGAAATCAGTTGGACCCAAGCTAAGATTTTTGTGAAGTTAGAAGTACCAGTATTAGCAAACAGTTTTGTGTATATTCCGAGTAGCATAGATTTAATCCTTGTAATAACCTTATGAGGTAGGTAGCCCTACTATGATTCCCACTTCACAGATGAGGAACGCAAGACTGAGAGTGCGTAAGTAATTTGCCCATCATCTCACAACAGGTAGATGCATAACCTCATGAGATTCCAAACAGGTCATCTGGCTCTAGAGTCTAGAACACAGAATGTTGTGTGGCCTTAATAATAATAATAACAATGACCAGGAAGCTTCCATTTGTTGGCCAGGACTTGGGATGAGCTTTCTATACGTGCTATCTCATAAATTCTTCATAACCATATCAGTTACATACAATTAATACCCTACTTACATTTCAGGAATCAGAAGCTTCAAGAATGTAAAGAGGTTGTTCGGGATCCATAGCCAGTAAGTGGCAGAAGCAGGAGTCAAAGCCATTTCTTAACCACTCTTCTACTATTACAACTGACCAGCTCCAGCCTGGTCCTATGGCACAGGCCTACCAATGGTGTGCATTCCAGGAAAACTGCTTTCTCTTAGGGCTCCTGGGTACTCACCGAAGACAGAGAAATAACCTTTATTCTCAGAGTTTAGGCTCAATAAGCTTCCTGGTTTGTCATTTTCAAGTTTTTGAGGATGATGTCCATTTTAAGGTTTATGTGAATTTGCACTGTCCAGATACGTTGAATTCCAAAGGTACACAAATGCATATTATTGGTGAAGATCTTGCCTTCTTCCTACAAGGGCTCAATGTGATGAGAACAATAGTATTTTGCCGCAGCCCGCTGCGGCAGGGGGTCATAAGTCAGGGTGAGGGATGAAAATAATAATGGAGAGGACCAAAACTCAGATGGTAATGGCGAGTTTATTGAAGGAGACCAAAGCTTTTAAACACAGCGCCTCAAAAGCTACAGGGCGTATAACAGTCATGTCCTTGAGATAAAGCTTACAAATTCCCACAGGACAAGGTTCTCATAACACATAATTCTTTGCACCTGCAGAGAAGACCATGCCTTCCCCCTGCACATGGGAACAACCAGATAATCAGCAGTTGGGAGGCAGTCTGGACCCAGAACGGCCTTGAGGCTAGAAACCAGGTTTCTATCACCACTCCCGCGGTGAGAAACCCTCTCCTTAACCCCTTATGGCCGCTGGGCCCCTACAGTATTTGGACAGCATCATTTGGGAGTGGGAAAGCTGAGAATGAAAACTCTGTGTAGGTCCATTTCACCACATTAGGTGACTTCCCCTCTCTACCTGTGCTCCCTTACTCCCAGGGCTACTGCAAGGAGCAAATATGGCAATGCAGGAATTCTTCACAGATGGGCACTTAAAATATCAGAAAGAACTACATACAAATAAATTACTTAAAATCATTGTCCTTTCGTAACTGTGCTTTGTTTCATATAGCCACTTTTATTCCAAGCATCTTTTTACCTCCAAGCCCCAGTCATAATGAGCTATGAAGTTTTAGCTCCTCCTACTTTAGATCCAAAGAACATGAAAACAACAAGAAGAGCAGACTACATATGCTTCACCTTTCTTTTTGAGATCTGTCCAACAAGGACTGATATTTACATTGGCCAGTGGTTCCTACAGAAACAAAAGGAAGCTCAGAATAGAGATATTTGACTATTTATTTCATCATATCCAGTTAATCTTTCTCTCTCCCAAAACATACTCACCCACCTTCTATATTCTTCCTAGAGAGAGCCACAGGCCCTAGGGTAAAAAGGGGAACACAGCTATATTCACTATCCTAAGAACGCTAAACTTAAAAGAGGTTTCAGAAGAGTCATTAGGTTTTGTTTTTAAGCTAAAGGGATACATTCTTGATTCCAAAGAAAAGACAACTGAATCCTCCAGCTAAGGTGTGTGCCAGTCCCTTTTGCACTCACATGGCTTAAATAAAGTTAAAATGAAAAAAAAAGTCTGGTTAATGCTATTGGATCGGAGAACCTGTAAGAGTCATTTGCAGATCTTGACTCTTACGGCTTTTTAGCTTGAGAATACACACATTTTGAGAAATGAAAGCAACTGGAAAACTAAACTTATCCAGAGAAAACAGGAAGGAAATGAGAAAAGGCAACTCCAACAGAAGGGATCCCTCTACTCTCTCCAACAGAAGGGATCCTTCTACTCAAACAGGAAAAGAGCTCCTGTGTCAGGGTAAGCAAGCCTGCCACAACCATGCTGCCAAGTGACCTGACAAGCAACCCCTACAACACAGCGCCCCTGCTTTCCCTCCTCCAAGGTGATGTCCTGTAGTTCTCCAGTGTGGAATCTTAGCTTTCAAGGCCAATTTCAAACCCTGATGCCTCTATTAAGTCTCTCCAGAGCCCCTCACCACCTTCTGCAGCCTCCACCCAAGAAAGCCCTAGCTTTTGCTATATGACACTACACTAACGTGGCCTTGAATTCTTCAGGTTTGATCTCTCTAGTCCGAAAGAAGTTTCAATGACTACAGAGACAAACTATATGGATGACCTCAGCACAGTATATACAGCAGGCAATTTACATGGGTGTTGACGGTGAATTAAATTGATTACTCAGAATTGAACAACAATAAAAAATTAAATTAAATAAAAAATCAAAATTGATGAATTTTTCTGCAGCCATTTTAATATTCAAGATGCAAGAAAATATTCAAAATTCTCATGTATTATGCTTTATTATTTCAGGAAAGGTGAAAATAAAACTGAAATGCAAAAAATAAATTTGTGCAGTATATGGAGAAGGTGCTGTGACTGTTTGAATGTGTCAAAAGTGGTTTGTGAAGTTTCTTGGTACTATTGACATTTTGGCCAAATAATTCTTTGCTGTGGGGCTGTCTTGTGCATTGGAAGATGTTTAGCAGCAGCCCTGGCCTCTGCCCACTAGAAGCCAATAGAGGGAGATAGCCAACATACTCAACATATCCAAATCAATAAAGTTATTGGTGAAAATGAAAAAAAAAAAGAATTGCTGAAAATCTTGATTTTTTAAACAAGGCAAAGATTCACATTTTTAACAAAGATTAGGAAACAGATGTCTGTTTAAACAGACATTATTTTCTGAATATTACTGTTGTTATTATTGCTAATATTATTCAGGATTTCTTCATCTAAGGTTATTGCAAATTGGGAAAGAGGAACCAAAAGTAAGAAACAACAAATCCCAGTTGAGCACTGCCCTAAGTGCTCTCCCAAGGGTCAAAGTTGTGGAAATAGGAACGGATTTCCTAAATAGAAAGAGAAAAGTGTGGAGGGGGCAGCAGGGGGAGGGGTGGGTGGCATTGTGGGGAAGAAGAGAAAAGGAAGTCGAAGTCTGTTGAAAGCAGGGACCAGAAGTCAGGGTTTGGGGGAAAATATAAAGATCAATTTGGCACATGTCCAAAGGCCCCAACCAAAGGGGCAGGATGGGGCTCCATGTACAGCCAACCAGTGCCGCTGGGATCTGCCCATGCTGGGCAGCCAAGAGGTGCCCTGTGGCTATCCTGAGAGTAAGTCCTATGTGGTCAGAGGTTGAGGCACAATGCCCAACTTAAAGTCTATTAGTTCATCTTACACATTTCCTGTTTCTAACTGCTTTATTACCAACACCCAATACTTTCTATTCCTTGTTAAGTTTCTTTAAAAAAAACAACCTGGCTGGGTGGATATATCTTGCGATTTATGTGAGTTTTGAAATCACTGTTTCAAAAAGAAAGTAAGCTGGAATGAGGCCCCATGGGTACCCCGCCGTACCACTCCCCGACCCCACCCCATTCTTCTGCCCTTCAGGGGCTGTGCTCATCTACACAAATAATGAGGGAGAGATAGAGTGAAATGGGCTGTTCTACAGCTGAGAAAATAGGGCCAAGAAAAAAACGTCTGAGAATAAATGGGGTGCTTTCGGGGGAAGGTCATTGCTGACGGGCGGGACCGCGGGACAAAACAAAAACAAGAGCTCCCAAGAAGATGAAAGGAAAACTTCCAAGTGGAAACTAAATATAAATTTTATGCCCATATAAAAAGAGCAAAAGAAAATGGGACTTATCTTAGTGATGTGCTTGTGAAAACCATACACACGTGGAGGAATGATAGGGGAGCCAGCGGTCTTTCCAGGCCAGTAACTTGTAGAAAGCTTTATCCAAACAGATGGCTCTGGGTTTTAGACTATTCGTATTGTGATTATTTCTCAGAAATAAACTTCTCCTGGTGCTCCTATTACCTCCAGAACCCAAGCAGCCTTCGCCTTCCTACTTCTGGCCTATGACGCAGTCAGGAGCTAGGAAGCCAGCTGTCTAGCGCTGAGCCTTGCCCTTGAGTAAGGCGTGGTGGGAAGGGCTCTGTGGGGCCGGCTGGCCCAGGTACTTTTTTCCAGCCCCGACCCAAGTACCAAACAGTTAAGTGAGTGGGGTCAAATCGCTGCACTTTTCTAGGTCAGTTTCCACAACTACAAGTGGGGGCAGTACAGCTCAGAAACTATTTCCAAGATTGCCCTCCGTGCCTTGGAGGGTCCGGGTGGAGAGGAAGGCATCCTGCACTTACTAGGTTTCTGCCAGGTGAAAGACAGGAGGGTCCTGTTCAGCAGCCGCCCTCCCAGCCTCCCCCGGCCTTTGGACCGGGGAGGGAGGGGGAGGGACGCATTCCTCTGGGTGATAACCAGCGCTCCCCGAGCGTGAAGAGTCTGTGCTTGACGCCAAGGCCTTCGCCCGTTCGATTTCTCTTATGATCTGAGAACTAGTCGCTCTGCTAGTTGACTACCGAGGCACCGCGGTTGCTTGGACAGCACCAATCACCAGGCGACTCCAGAGCCCGGCCTGCTTCCGCAGCACGTGCCCTGCGGGGGCGGGGCCAGAGACCAGGTCGCGGAAACCCCTTGGGGCTTCAAGGCGGTTCCGGGTGGTGAGGTGCGCAGGTTAGCTCACTGGGAGAGTGGGCTTGTCCTCTGCACTTGGTGTTACCGGGAAAGTCAACAATGGTTGCGAACATTAATTAATTAAATTAACAAACAGATCAGGCCGGGTAAGGGGTGCGGGCGTGAGCCTAACGTGGAGGAAGGTGCCAAAGATGGGGTGGGGGGGTGGGCGGACAGCACATTATAGAAAACTTAGCACTAACTTCTGTACTCACTTTTCAGCGTGCAGAGCAGTTACTTTAATTTTCACATCGACACCGTGAAGAGAGATTTTCTCTATTTTACAGTTTAGAGAAAGAGGCTTAAAAGGCTGGGGCAGCTGTAGGTCTCTCTGCCAGAACGAGGGTGGAGCCGAGACAGGAGGCACCTTGAGCTGCAGTTTTGCAGACTTGCTATTTTGGAGGCAAGGGCTGCAGCTATCAAAAATACTCTTTCTCTATTAGACGAGAATTCCTATAGGCATCACTTTCTTCATTCAGCTTTATTTTTAACCCTTATTTTAGCTTTTCCTTTTCAAGTAAGAAAAGAGCTTGAAATATATGTTTGTGATATTTCAGTCACTGGTAAACAAAATTGTCCTTATGAAAAGCTTCTTTAAATTCTTAAGATCCCACAGGAAAATATTGTTTTTAGTATATTGGGATATTAAACTGTATTTTACATTTTAAAACTAAAGAAGTGACCAGATTAGCCCTGGCTGGTGTGGCTCAGTGGATTGAGTGCCAGCCAGGGAACCAAAGGGTCGTCCATTAGATTCCCAGTCTAGGGCACATACCTGGCTTGCTGGCCAGGTCCCCAGTAGGGGGCGCACAAGAGGCAACCACCCATTGATGTTTCCCTCCTCTTTCTCCCTTCCCTTCTCTCGAAAAATAATTAAATAAACTTTTTTTTAGTGACCAGATTATTTCTAGGGTTTTGAGTCAAAGATCTAATAAAACATAGTTAATATTGAAACTGAATAATTCTGTCCCCAATAAGAATTTATTTTTCCTGCATTCTTTTAATACTTGTATAACTAAAAAGTACTAAATGCTTTGACCTCAGGTCACAAATCATTCCATAAAGTTATTTGACTGTGTACCATTGGCCCTGTAAATTACACTTAACCTCATCACCAAAAACAAAAGAAAAAAAACAGTACTGAAGATGTTGTTCAGAAGGGAGGTAATGCAGTAGCCATGACTACATGTGCTGCCAAGGTCACATTAATCCCTGTTGTCCACGCCCTGCCAGACTAATATTTCTGTGTCACATGGGTGACTTAGAACACAGAGCATCCACACAGCCAAGCCCACAACCTCCATAGTCACGCCAGGCACTCCTGTCCCCGCCTTCACCCCACGCATTCTTCCCTCCCTAAGACACTTGCCACTTATGCAAGTAGCTGCAGCTGACTCTATGTTTCTGTCAATTAGGTTCATGTGCCTATAAGCATAAGTTCATGTGAAAATGTTAACCACTAATAAATTGTAGACAGATAATTGAGCAGAAGTCTAGGTCATTTTGAAGTGTTCAGAGCTAATAAAGACAAGTTCAGCTAGCTGCAGGATGGTTCACCTCATTTTTGTTTGTTTGGTGGTTTAGAATAAGAATACCTTTAGCATAGTTGTGTGATATACCACTGTACTGAACTTTAACAAAATTGTTTTGAATTTACAGTTAACAGGTAATTTGTATCCTACCCTCAACCTCAGAATCGACATTTCTTATAACAGATCCATCCCTAAAGTAATGTCTAACCTGAGTTTACCATTCAGAGCTTAGATTATACTTTCAGTCTCTTTGCCCGCTGCCCACAACTCAAACTCTCCAGCAGAGAGACTAACCTGGTCTCGGCCTCTGACTACAGGTGCCTTTACTCAGACCACCACCTTCACCTAGATTACCACAGTTGGGAGCCACGGCCCCCAGGTCTTTCAGGGTCAGCCCAAGCTCATCTCTCCTCACAAAGCCTTCCATGGACACTCTAGCTCCAATAATTTCTCTCCTCCTGTCAGTTGTCAGTATCACACTCGGCAACATTGTACTGCCTTGTGACTACCCTTACATTGTTACTGGACTGTTTATAGGTTGAATGGTTTTTCTTTTTCTTTCAGTCTATCACTAGCACTACTCAGCCTTGTGATCATGATTAGAATCTTAGGGGTTGGGGAATAGAGGGGTGATAAATGAAATATAAGGAGGAAAAAGCAATTATCCTAGGCCTACTACAAAAACTGAAACCAGAGAACAGTAGAATGTTCATTTGAGGGAATTATGTATATGAGAAAGAGTCGGAGATAAAAATAACAAAGAAGAACTCCTTCTGAAGAGGAAGGAACAAGGAAAGTGGGGAAATAGAGCAACTAAGTCAGGTAGCAGTCACTGGTGAACGTTGGTTGGCACTATTGGCCCAGGGTGTTTGGCTGTCAGGGGCTGCCTGAGAGAGGGGGTGGGATTGAGGGATGGCAAAGCCTAAACAGACACTTGTATATATTGCCATGTTCTTCAGTTCAGTGTTTATTATTTGTCAAGTGAATTCAGACCTGTGGCTCTTACATCTAACACCTTTTGTGAGGAATAGCTTTTCGGTGTAATTGTTCTACCCTTGATGATGCAGTGATGATCAGTACTTAAAAATAATAGCTAAAATTTATTCAGTGCCAGACAATGTTCTAAACACTTCAAATATATCACTTCACTCAATCCTTATGAAAACTCCATGAGGGAAATACTATAATTATCCCCATTTTATAGATAAACTGAAACACAAGAGTAAGCAACTTCTCCAATACCATTCAAGCTAGTAAATGGTGTCTCCTGAATTTGAACCAGGCAGCCTGCCTCAACACCCTTCCCTCTTAATTATATGCTGTGTTGATCAATTGCTGATTTTAGTTTTCTCCTAAAGAAACTTTTTTTGTCATTTCAGTTGTACAGAGTTCACTTAGAACTGGATATTAACGCCCCAATGGAAACCTTGCTGGATTTGACACCTCACATTTCAATTTTAAATGGCATAAAGCAAGTCTATTTTCTAATTACTGTTCTCTCCTACTTCCTGTTAACCAACACCTTTGTAATGTGGTATGCTTCTAAATGAACTGGATGCCTTGATATCTACTATCATATCCCAATAACTAAATTAAGAAGAATTGAACAAAAATATTTAAGCAAAAGCCCTGAACACTTGGAAATTTAAAATTACTTTTCAAAATAGATACTTATACTGCAAGCTGCCAAAAACAAAACTCCTGGGATGAGAATTTCATCATACAGAAAATATATTCAGGAATGAGCCTGGATCTTGCCTTGGCCTGGTTGTCCTCTTCCTGTGGTTCCTGAAGAGAGGAGGAAACACACCTGAGAAAGGCAGTGACCATAAGGCATTTCCTTATTTTAGGTCCTTCTATCCCTAGTGCAACACAGTAGGGGCACAGGACTGAGGCACAGGTCAGGGCCTCCCTTCTTCTAAGCCCAGAAATTTCTACTATTCCTTGCCAAGCCAGGAGGGGCACACGTGTGGCACCGCTCATGTGTGAGGAAGAGAGAGAAGAGGCTCTGCCCACCAGAAGAGGGACACTTTGTTCTGGCTGCCCTCATTTCCCCTTCGAGAAAGACCTGAGCACCACGAGAGAAACACACCCAGGCGTATGTCTTAATGCTTGTAAACTCATCACCATCAACATCCTGGAATCTGACCAATTAATTAGGTCAGTATTCCCACGTCTTAAGGAGTGAAGAAGAGAGAAAGATAACATTAGAGGCATTAGGACATTCTCATTGATGAATCAAATTTTAAAAATCCTAGGAAAACTACAGCAAATTGAATTTAACAGAATATATTTTAAATCATTGTTTTAAAATCCGGAAAAGCACATAACTTTCTGCCATGAAATTCCACTTCCAGGTTTCCTTGAGAATGCACAAGTGTTTCTGTAATAGCAAAATAATGGAAGTTATCTGAATGTGATTGTTGTGATATGATAGCAATTTAAAGGAATAAATGTATTTGTTATATGCTAGACAGATCTCCAAGATATATTGTTGAGTTTTTTTAATAATCAAGTTATATGTAGAACAAATACATGCAGTGTGTGCATTTTATGTTAAAGCACACACAGTTATATGGATACATTCATGTTTGCTTCCACTCACAGCCCACTGGCCAGCACAAGTCATGTGACCCTTCCTAATGACTAGGAGATGGAAAAGTATGGGGAGCACAGAATAATCCCTGGGCTAGTGGGAATTGCCTTCTGCCACAATGAGTTCTGTTTACATTTACATTGGTGAAATATTATGTTCTTCATGTTATTAAATATTTTACCAGATTTTTTGCTTCAAAATTTTTTTTCCTATTTTCCTCCTCTAAAACCTAGGCACATCTTATGGTCCGGAAAATACAGTACTTTTTCATCACCTGAGAAATGGAGTGGAGAACAGGTTACCTGGTAGAATATGGTGGCAAGGGCATGTGAAAACTACAGAAAGCTGGAAAAATACACACACACACACACACACACACACACACACACAGTCCAGCTTCATCTGAAACTATATACTAAGATGTACTTACTCAAATAGAAACGCTGTCACAAAGACAGAGTTTATAATATTATACACCAAGAGTTTTTGCAAAATGTTAATAATGGTCATTTGAAAATTATTTTCTGATAAAAGACCTAGCCAGATGCTTGAATCATTAACCAATAGTGGAAGGAGAATTGTTGTTGGGTTTTTTAAAGAGTTTTAAGATCTTAATTTCTGAATTTCTTTGTGTACTGAATTCAGGCTATGAAATACAAAAGTAACATTTTCTTAAATATAGTTAACACCTAAAGTTAATATAGTTTTATTGATTTGTAATAAACATACTTCTAAGAGAATTTATACATTAAATTTTTTTTTCTTAGCCCTGGCTGGTGTGGCTCACTGGATTGAGTGCCAGCCAACAAACCAAATAGTCTCTGGTTCAATTCCCAGTCAGGGCACATGCCTGGGTCATGGGCCAGGTCCCCAGTGGCGGGGCATGCAAGAGACAACCACACATTGATCTTTCTCTCCCTCTCTTTCTCCCTCACTCCCCATCTCTTTAAACATAAATAAATACTTAATTACAAAATTTTTTTCTTAAACTAGAATACTCTGGAAAGAAATTTTCCCAAGCATTCTACATTATAAAATGTATATGTATATATAATAATTAATAGTAAATTTACAAATGTCTATAGCCTTAATAAATATAAAATCAAGAAATGGCAAAATATGTAGAAATAAGTGTATAGCTACAAACTGACTATAAAAGGAATGTTATGAATAAAAGTCACTAGAAAATAAATACAAATACATCTACTGTGAAACCAGTAATGGTTGTTCACATAAACCATAGAAATATGAAAAATAAACCCCACAAAATTATACTGTTATAGACCTTTTAAAAATAGCTTTCCATCATTAACTGTTCTTTTTTGTTGTTGATTAACATTTACTATGACTCAGTGGAATTATGTATATTCATCTTAAACTGGAAAAGAATGAATGGCAGCTATAATTTACAAAAGAATAAACCAAAATTAACCTGAAAAAGTTCCATAGGTATCCATGGTTAGTATTTAACACCTGTCACCAGGTCGTTAGAAGATTTTGGTTGGTTCCCTTCTTTAACAACCTATAGAGCAATATGTTGTAATTTTAGCTTTGATGATGATAAGGCTTCCACTTGTAAGCAGGTGTTTCAGATGGTTATTTAGAGAAGGACCAACAACAACACTTAATTGTACCAGAGCTTTCAATCCTCTTTCCAGCACTTCATCATTGGAATGGACCGGAACTGCCTCTAGGACTGGAATCAGGTTAGGAAGCAAAGGCACAGCTATTTCAGGAGCACCTTAGACCAAAAGTAATTCTCTAAAATCCTCCTTTGACACAAAGATATATGGATGTTTAGTCTTTCTCAGACCCTCAGCTAAAATAGTAAGAAGATGAAAGGGAAGATTGTCAGGGCATTCTAACCATAACCTGTGTTTCACTGAACCATGGACAATCTGCAAGGAATACCTCCTTCCGAGTCAAGAGCTGCCAATGTAGAAGGAGCTGGTGACTGTTCAACAAACAGGTTAACTGTTTTAGAGTTGAGTCTATCACTTGGTAGGGAATGGACTTTTCCTACAGACTTGGGAGAACTGATTGATGATGAAGATTTGCTCCCCTTGAACTGTAGTCCTATGTCTTATTTGTGCATTTGATGGTGTTCTTTGATCACAATTGCCTGACACTGTGTTCCTCACCTGTACATATCCATAGCACTCTGATTTCTGCATTGCTTCCTCTTTATTCCACCCCTCTTTCCTGCTGCCATCTGTACACCAGCCGCCAACTTGATGGGGTTTTTGACAAGCGCCCTCTCCCCCAATGGATTTGGTGGCACCTGAGAATTGTTAACTTTTAACTGCAGTAAAAATTTAGGCAAAATTCCTGGGAAGTCATTATCTAAATGACACTTTTTGTCTTTTGAAGTCCTCTTTAATTGAAAGGATGGTTTTAAAAGAGTACCTACACAGTAGATTTCTCCCCTCCGTGGAGAACTTTACCAACTTCATGATGAATACAAGCTCTCCTCCCTTGCAAAGCTGCAAGCCTCAGTCTTTAAGGTCCCATTGCCCTTGGACCTACCCAAAATGCTGGTCCAGAGGGCTAGAGAAGAAGTGAACATCACCAGCAGCCACATTCTGGAACCCAGTCACAGCAGAAATCCTCCCCCTACCCCACCCAGATTTGACTTTTAAAACTGGGCAATGGGAATAGAATTTAAACCTGAGTGGAAAGAGGCCTTTGTGTCAACTTCTCCTGGAATGTTCTTCTCCCCAGATAGCCACACGACTCACACTCTCACCACCTTCAAGTCTTTGCTCAAATGTCACCTCACTGAGGCCTTCCTTGCCTAGGGCGCTGAAACCCACAGACACCTCCCTCTTCCTTGTAACTCTCTGCCCATCTTCTCTGCTTGACTTTTCTTCATAGCGCACAGTGCCACCTAACTTCTGTAACTTAGTGCAGCATATTATCTGTCTCCCTCTATGGGATGGGAGCTCTTGGAGTGCAGTGACTTTTGTCTCTTCACTGCATATTTGCGGGACCTAGAACAGTGCCTGGCATGCAATAGCTCCTCCATGCATCTTTGTGGAATGAATAAAGATGTAAGGAATCTAAATCCAGTTGACTTCTTCTTAAAGCCTATTTCAGTATGGTACCCACTTTATCAGACTAATTAAAATTAATAATTTTTACTAGATAACCCACATCAAAAGACCTGTCTTCCTCTTAATAAGTAGAAACAGAGGATCAACTGTGGCCATCCAGTAGAAGTTCTAGATTACTTACAATGCTGCTGGCTGCTATAACAGGCAAACCAGAAATATACATTGGGCCAAACGCAATGGAAGTTACTATCTTACTCACATAAAGTCCAAAAGTGATATTCCTGATCAGCAGTTTCTCCAAGCAGTGATCTAGGGACCCAGACTTCTTATGTCTTCTGACTCCACCATCTTTTGGACTGACTTCCAAGCTGCTTGTCTTTCCAAGCCAGCAGAAGGGCAAAGAAAGCTGAAGGGCGGCAGGGGAGGTTGCTATGGGCCAGACCTAAAAGAGGCATTTATCCCTTTCACTCAAGTTCCACTGGCTAGAATTCAGTCCCATGGCCACACTAACTACAGTGGAGGCTAGAATATGAGATCTAGCTGTGTGCCCAGGAAGGAGAAAGAAATTTGAAGGAAAACTGGACAATCCCTGCCACACACTCTCTTAACTAGCCTCCTCTTAGCATATTCAAAAGATTGACTGGCCTGTAGCACACTGCCCAACTACACCATTGCAGCTCCTGGGACTAGGAAGTCAGAGAGTCCAGTTTTTCTACAACCAATCAGGCTGTGTGTTTATCATGTCAGATGTGTGTGTACTCAAATATACTCATGTTGGTTAGACTTTTACTACATAATTTAATTAATGTTATAAATTACTGAAATATAAGTGTTAAAAGAGAAAAAGCTTTTAAATAGCTTTGCTATTGAATTATGAGTGGGTAAAACCCTAGTAAATGACTGGGGGAGAGGACAAACAGATATACAAATCTAGAAGTATTTTTGCTTTCCAACATATTTATTTATCTTTACGCTCTACCTCCACTTTGTGAAGGTGAAACTAGAAATCATTGTCCTTGATGAGTACAGTTTTTGAAAGAAAGAGAAACAGCTCTCAACAGTGGACATATATACAAGGAAAAAGGCCTTGAACCTGTTAAATGATGTTTCAGAAAAAGATAAAATCATGACTGTCATTCAGAGATAAAAATGATTGCATGTTAAAATTCTATTAAAGTCACCAAGTGAAGGAACAAGGTAGATGTTATAACTGCTTTAAGGAAAAGCAGGAAAAATTATACAGAGTGCTGTTGAATTGAACGTGCAATAGACACAAACTAGCTTTTCCGTGAAGGAGGGGGAAGCCCATCTCTATCAAAAGAATGTAATTTACATGTCTATCATTACCCACAGTGTACAGATTTATAAAATAGCTTCCATAGAATCGATCTGACCCTGGCTAGTGTGGCTCAGTGGACTGAGTGCTGGCCCGTGAACCAAGGGATTGCTGGTTTAAATCCCAGTTGGGGCGCATGCCTGGGTTGCAGGCCGGGTCACCATTTGCGAGCACACAGGAGGCAGCCACCATTGATGTTTCTCTCCCTTTCTTTCTCCCTCACTTCCCCTCTCTCTGAAAGTAAATAAATAAAGTCTTTAAAAAATAATAATAAAAATAATTAAAAAGAAAAGAATCAATCTGCTAAGGCAGAAAGTTACACTACAGATAATGCATCATTTTCCATTGAAGTACAAACTTTTTTTTCTACAACTGTTGAACCCATGAAGAATATATCTGCCAAATATGATTCCTCATGATTAATTGAGCTCAAACTCATAAGTAGAGTTTACCAGCCATTGTTCACTGAGGCTTCACATGCACACCTAATTTCAGGGAGGAGCCACAGACTGGACTATTTAGTCTCCTGCACTGTGATAAGACATATGATTCAACCGTATAAGAAAGCTTCTAGGATGCAAATTGGGTCATTAGGACTGAGACTTTCCCTGTCCAATTCAAGCAGCCAAATCCTCATTTCCCACTTTACTGACCAATCAGAGTGGCTCCATTCCAATCAATTAGTGTGGTGGTATTTGGACCAATCAAACTGTAAGAATTTGGAATCCTCGTTTCAAATCCAATCCAAATCAGGGACCGGGGCAGTTACACCTCTATATAAGCCAACCTCAATGGAGCTCACTTTCTTTTTTGTTTTTAATCCTCACCAGAGGATTTTTTAAATTGATATTTTTAGAGAAAGAGAGAGAGAGAAACATGGGTGTTAGAGAAAAACATCAATTGGTTGGTTGCCTCTCATAAGTGTCCCAAACCTGCAACCTATGCATATGTCCTGACCAGGAATCTGAACTTGCAAGCCTTCAGTATACAGGATGACACTCAATCAACTGACAGCCAGGCCTTTTTTTTTTTAATTCTCACTCAGGAGTATGTTTATACCGATTTTAGAGAGAGGAAGAGAGCGGGAGAGAGACAGAGAGCGAAACATCAGTGTAAGAGAGAAACATTGATTGATTGCCTCTTGTGCATGCCCCAACTAGGAACTGAACCCACAGCCTTTTGGTATACAGGATGATGCTCCAACCAGCTAGGCCGCCCAGCCAGGACAATGGAGCGCACTTTCAATTTCCATCAACAGTGCTCCTGTGCTGGGAAGCTGAAGCTACAACACCGGAACTGGAGCTTCAGACCTAACGCTCAAGCCACCATGCGTCTGAGGCATCTCACAGGATTTGCAGCTATAGTTGAAAGAATACTGTCCTATCTCCCAAAAGCAACTTACATGAGAAATCAGAAACCCAACCCTTTCTGAGATTTAATTTCACTTAACTAAATCCTTCTTGAGGTTTAATTTCACTTAAAATGTACATTTTTAAGTGCAGATATGGTCTTCCAAAAGTTAAATGCACATAACCAGGTACTGTGCTCTAGGGCAGTGACTTTCAGCTGCAAGAGGCACACCAGTGTGCTGCAAGAATTTTTAGAACATGCGACACCTGACTCTTTAGTCAGGGGCACTGACCTCTTTTCAAATAAAAAAAAAAAGATAACAGCCAACACAAAAATAGCCATCTGATGTGAGTGAATAAAAATTATACTTATTTTTTTTCTCAAATCAGCAAAAAAAGTATAACATAGTTTTGGTGTGCCACAGAATTTTAGAAATTAGTTTATGTGTGCCATGAGATTAAAAAGTTAGAAAATCACCGCTCTAGGGATAGAAGTGACCAAGCCAAACACAGTCTTTTCCTTTAAGAAACTTGCATATAAATTACAAAGTCATCAATAAATAAAAATTAAATATATTTCAAGCCAAGGTTTATAATGGTGTAAAATCAAAATCAACTTGAGTTCCAAACAAGAGGGCTTGGGTAAATAAATTGTGGTATACAGAAATAAGTACAATCTAATCAACAAAACAAATAAGCAAGCAAAATATAACCAGAGACATTGAAATAAAGAACAATCTGACAATGACCAGAGGGGTGGTGGGGAGGATAATGTGCGGGAAAGGGGGAAGGGCCATCAAGGAACATGTATAAAAGGCACGTGGACAGAGCCAAAGGGGGTGGGATCGAGGGTGGGAAGTGGGGACAGCTGGGGTGGTGGGAGTGGTGGGGGAGAATGGAGGCAATGGTACTTGAACAACAATAATAAAAATAAAAATAAAATAAAATAAATAAAAGCAAAAAAAGAAAGAAAGAAGCCATTAAAAACGATGTATACAGATATTTAATGACTTGGAAAGGTTGAAACACTGAAATAATTGAAAACAGAAAGAACCCAATGTAACATATTGTGTGCAAGTATGAGAAGAAAATATAAATAATCATAGGTTATCTCCAAATGCTATGATAATAGGCAATTTTCATTTTCTTTATTTTTCTTTTTGTAGTTCCTAGGTATTATATAATAAATATCCATTTATTTTATAATTTGAAAAATAACCATTTCCCCCTTAAATGAAAGAAAATATACCCTTAATGTTATTTATGATATGAAATCTGACACTAACCTTAAGAATATGTAATTGCTTGTCTGTGTATAAGCCATCTCTGGAAGGAGACTCAAGACTGCAATGTTGGTTAACTCTGAGGAGGGAAAATAAGTGGTTAGGGCCACAGACAGAAGATTTTCCAGTAAATATTATTTTATATTTCTGAATTTTTTACCATGCAAATGTGTAGCCTATTTAAAAATTAATTTAAAACTTGAAAATTATTTTTTTTCCTTTTTGTATTGTTGTTCAGTTACAATTGTCCCCATTACCCTCCCAATTGCTCTCTCCTTCCCTGCCCATCCCCCTCCCACATTCAACTTCCCCCAGCCTCCGCCCCAATCCTTGTCCATGGGTCCTTTATGCATGTTCCTTAATTTGACTCTTCCCTTTCTTTCCCTTGTTATTTCCCCCCTCCCCTCTGGTCATTGTCAGATTGTTTTTTTTTCTATGTCTCTGGTTTTATTTTGCTCACTTGTTTGTTTTGTTAATTAGGTTCCACTTACAGGTGAGATCACATGGTATTTGTCATTCAACTGAAAGTCATCTTTAGCAGCCTTAATCAAGTCTTTGCCTTAATACTGTTGGCAAACCCTTGATGCCTCAGACATCTGGTGAGGGTTTTTCCCAATTCACTCACTACAAGGAAGGCAGAAGAGGACTGCACATTCCTAATGCAAGGTCATAGCTCCTCTTTCCAGGAGCCTGATTATTTAATCTAATGTGTGTGGGCTACAGTTGACAAAGCCATCTGTCAGTTAATCTTACTTGCTACACAGACGTTGATTCACTGGGGTAGAGAAAAGAAGGGATGAAGAAGAGTCGTTAATTTAATTGATTGGGTAAAATATGTTGACTTCAGTGATCAAAATTGAGCACTGCCTTGACACCATTATTCCAATGGCCATACCAGATCTTCAATGTGTGAAGTTTCTTTATCAGTTTTGGGGGACCCTCAATACCCCCTTTTTGACCATCCTGTGGGAGGTATGTCACTGCATGTTCTGTTCTGTTCTGTCCTCCTGGGCCTTATTCAGCCACCCCTCCTGTGAAGCTTGTTCCCACTATTCCACTCTTGGGCCACTCAACTTGTGTGGCTCTCCTGTACCATGTAGACTCTGGGCCATACTCTTGGGCAATACTACACTCCTTGTAGGTTCACTGTGCAGTCAGTTGCAGTTTTGTCTCCCCAACTAGATTCTCCACTTCTCAAAAGCAGGAACAGGAATTTCTTTGTGCCCTCTACTGAACTAAACACAAATCAGGTACTCACTATTGCTTATTTGACTTACTATAATACCATAGGATTGCAAACACACACGAACACTCATTCCAGGGATTTTGATCCCTCTGCCATGAGTTTTCCTCTAATTCTACACCTGGAGAATTATTTTTCATTTATTAAGGTCCAGTACTGATGTCACCTACTTGATAAAGGGTCTCTGTAGTTTCCAGAGCACCATGCCTCCAGTGTTGCATTTGCACATTGAGCTGACTGCTGTGGTCCTCTCCCCAGCCGCATTTATCTTACCCTTCAAGTACCCAGCACTTAGCTGTGTCTAAATATAGAAGAGACCAACATATTTTTTAATGCAAAATAATGTTGCATACACTAGACTCCCAACAGTATATTCCTTAAATTCAGTTTTGGAGGTCCATGAATGCTCCATGAAACTTTGTTAATTTTGTGTTTTCATTTCCATTACTGATCTTCTTTTAAAATATATAAATATATTCTTGATTAATTTATTAATATTTGAAAGAGGTCCTGCTAACCAATTGAGTGACCATGTTTCTGTGTTTATTGATATGTTGATGTCAGAAATTAAATCTCTCAAATAATTAGAGAAGAACTGAGAAAATACCATGAATATGAAATGATGTATTCTGTCAAGGAAGGGCCAAATCATTGTCAAAGCTACTACTACTAAAGGTTTCACAGTAGTTTAATAGAGACCAGTGGTGGGAAAATGGAGTTATCCTCCTGTCACACATTGTCACAGATGGCAATAGGGCAGTCAGAACATACTCCCCCTGCAAATGGTGGTGAGGGCTCAGCAGAATAGCATGTCCCAGTAGACGTCAACTTGAATTTTATTAAGTTTCATGACTTTTCTGTGTTTCCATATAAATTTCTTTTGGTTTAAAATTATCTAAGTGTTATAAGCATGAGGTGTTTATTACTAACTTTATGTTGGCGCATTTAAGAAATATGATAATAAAAATAATGTAAGAAAATAGTGACTTTCTTCTTTTCCATTAAGAGACTCCACATGTGCCTGAATATTAAGAATCCTTGGCTTTTACTGTCTTTGGACTGATCTACCATATGTTCCAAGGTTCTAAAAGTCAGTGACTCTCTGGTTAGCTTACTTACTATGTCACCTACTATAGAACTTAACACATGTCTATAATAAATATTATAATAACTATGATGGCAGAAAGTAAGTGGTATGTTAGTGTTTCCCTTTTCCAGAATTTTGGACACAACTGCAAGATTCATAATGATGTTTTTCAATGAGCCTATCTTTAAGCCCTAACTTCTCAAAACAATTCTGAAGCCACATTATTCATCGTAAAATTTAATGTGTTTTTTCAAAAGCCTTGACTGGTGTTTTGGTCCTTGGCAACAATCAGTAAATACTCTCTGAGAAAAAAATTCATGGTATACAGTCCACTGACAGGTATATGTACAGGCAGATGTGCACACTCATCCCCTGTTCTCAGCACATATATTATTTAGATATATATCCATGACCTACTGCCAGTGAGCACATGGAACCAAGGCTGTTGAACCCAACAGACAAAACCAAAGAAAACTCAACCAAAGAAACTCTACCAAAGAAAACCAAAGAATACTGCTTTAAGGGAGAGATAATAACAAGAAATTAAAAAATAGTTGTGTTTAGTACTTGTTCAAGTTCTGTTAATAGATTAATTATATATCTTAGTAGCTAAAGCAAGAATATTCTTAATTTTGATAAAATTTGATGAATTTGCTTGTATGTAATACCTTGGATATGCCCTCCTACATATTCTACTGCTTAAAGAGGTGGGATCAAGATAGCTTTCTTTTGTACTTAGCAATTTTCAGCTTCTCATTAATCTTGTCATCATTCTTGATGATATTATCATCATCATTACATGTGTATGGACTATGTGTCCACAGGTTCTAAGCTCTAGTCAAAACAGGAAGATCTCTTACAATTTAAAATCTTTGAACTTTTGCTCAAGACAAGAATAAGTTTGCAGCTTAAATCTCCTGAATCTTGGATCTAGTACTATTTGGGGTATACACTTAGAAAGGGGCTAAAAAGCACACTGTTTGTGGCCAGAAGGACATATGCACATTTGCTCATCACTGAAGTCTTAGAAAAGGTGTGAGCTCCTAAGGTGTCCCTATTTAAGCAATCTGGCCTCATTCTCCATGTTTGTCTCTATCCATCTAAAAAGCTGTTCTCCTCAAGAGAACTACAACTGTCATAATGTAATTAAAGCATTCAAAATTAAAACCAGCTTGAAGCCATGTATGGTCATCACAGTTGTGTGAAACATGCTAAAATTAGGTTTCTAGCACTAGAATAAATATTTAGAAATGATTGCTTCTCCCAGTCAAACTTGTGCTTCAGGGTAGCATGGACAATTCAGATGAAGCAGTGACAGCTGAACAAGTTTAGGAGAAAACAGTTCATTCCACAAGTCCACTTATGACATAAAGCAGCAGCTCTGAAAATGTGATCCAGGGGTCCCTAAGGGTCCCTGAGACCTTTTAAGAGGCCTGTAAGTTTAGGATTATTTTCACAATGATATTTCACATTAATACTAAGATATTCTTTGTATTTTCCACTGTGTTCACACTGGTATTGACGTCATAAAAGCAATGCAGGTTAAATTGCTGGAATGTTAGCGTGGAGCCCTGCACTAATAGTCATTGTGTTCTTCTCCATATTGTGTACAAGACAATAAAGGCAATTTCATTTAAAATGTCCTTGATGAAACAGTGAACTTATTATTTTTTATTTCAACTGAGTTATTTTTAAATTAAAAATAGTAATTTTATTAAATCTCAATCTTTTGAAAACATTTGTTGTGACAAAATGGGAAGTACACTAATGTACACCAAAGTACAATGGGCGTCTCAGGGAAAATTAGCTGTTGACGTGATGTGTTGTGAGCTGCAGAGGCCACTTCTTTCAGAGAACATCATTTTTACCTAAAATAACAACTGAGAAACCAACTGGGATTATTCAGACTTGGGTACCTGGCAGATACTTCTTGAAAATGAGTAAAGCAAGTTTGTCACTTCAAGAAAACAACCAATTACATCTGTCACTCATGATAAAATGTATGCTCTCAGATAAAAATCAGAATTTTGAAAGATTAATAGCCACCACCAAGAACTGACAGCTTCCCAACACCTAAATATTTTCCTGATGACATTAATTATAACATTAACCACTGTGATAGTTTTAAATATAATATACTGAATTGTGTCACTATTTGGAGGATCTGTATAACTCAGTGAACCAGTATTTTCCAAATGACCAACACATGTTATTGTGAAACAATGCATGAGCAAAAGGATTCAAAGACAGACCAATGCATTTAATATAACAGAGAACAAAAAGTTTATTGCTATGGGTTTTGATTTCACATTACAATTAGCCCCTAAGGAACTAACACTCATAGAGTTTAGGTGTTATATTAAAGAATATCTACAGTTATCTGAAAAGGATATAAAAGTACTCCCTCTTTTCCAGATATATATCTGGGAGATGACCGATTTTCTTCATACTTCAATCAAACAGATTGAATGCAGAGTAGAGTTCCATTCCCACACTGCAGCATTACGAGCATCACAGACCCAGCCAAAACAAGCATAACTTGGGAAAACAATTTTGTAAATTATCTGGAAATTGTCCTTAGAACACACATCAAATGAACCAATATTCATTCAAGAAAATCTACCAAAACTTGATAAAGAGAGTCTGTCGCACTTGAGTCATGACTCACTCCTTCCTGCCACAGGTCAGCTTGGCAGAAGCTTCACTGAGATGGGTATGACCGAGAAGATGGGACTCCATTGAGAGCTGGACATACAAACAAGACATAAAATATCTCACAAGGAGGAGCAGGCCGATGGCATTTCTCATCCTTTCCAAATCCCGGTTAAAGAAGCTAAACAGGTTGGAGGCTCACTTCTGCCACTCGGACCCCACTCACAAGTTGGAGGTTTTATCCCGAGTGAGGCAATGTGAGAATAGTGGGACCCTGATCACTTGCACCCTTGGAGGTTCCATACCAGGAGAGGCAAGGCAAGAAGACCAGAGGGTGCCACTCCCACCCAGTTTTCAGAGTATTGTGGCTCAGAGATTTTCTCAAAGGTAAAGGCAATTCATAAAAACGGAACACTCTGAAACTCTATCCATGGAAATGACTTTATTTGAAACATAGTGTGCGGGAGTTCAAGTTTAAGAGGGTCCTAAAAACCAGTGGAGATGTTGATGGACAGCAAATAAGAGGGAACTGGTAGCTTATTTTATTTTCTTAAATATATTTTATTGCTTATGCTACTACAATTGTCCCAATTTTTCCTTCTTTGCCCCCCTCTGCCAGGTACCCCAATTCCCTCCAGCAATCTCCCCTTAGTTTATGTCCATGGGTCATGTATATAATTTCTTTGGCTACTCTGTTTCCTATACTATTTTTAACATCCCCCGTGTATTTTGTACCTGCCAATTTTTGTACCTTTTTTATTTAAAGTATATTTTATTGATTATGCTATTATGGTTGTCCCATTTTTTTCTCCCCTTCAGTACCCTCTGCCCTGCCCCGCCTCCCACCAGTATTCCCTGCCTTTAGTTCATGTCCATATGTTGTACATCTAAGTTCTTTGGCTTCTCCATTTCATGTACGATTCTAAACCTCCCCCTGTCTATTTTGTACCTGCCAATTATGCTTCTTATTCCCTGTACCTTTTCCCCATTCTCCCCTTGCCTCCTCCCCGCTGATAACTGTCCACATGATCTGTATTCTGTGATTCTGTTCCTGTTCTACTTGTTTGATTAGTTTGCTTTTGTTTTTGTTCTTTTTTAGGTTCAGTTGTTGATAGTTGTGAGTTTATTGTCATTTTACTGTTCATAGTTTTGATCATATTTTTCTTAGATAAGTCTCTTTAACATGTCATATAATAAGGGCTGGGTGATGATGAACTCCTTTAACTTGACCTTATCTGGGAAGCACTTCATCCTGTCCTTCCATTCTAAATGACAGCTTTGCTGGATAGAGTAATCATGGATGTAGGTCCTTGCCTTTCGTGACTTCAAATACTTCTTTGCAGCCCCTTCTTGCCTGTAAGGTTTCTTTTGAGAAATCAGCTGACTGTCTTATGGGCACTCCTTTGTAGATAAGTGTCTCCTTTTCTCTTGCTACTTTAAGAGTCTCTCCAGATCTTTAATCTTTGATAATTTAATTATGATATATCTTGGTGAGTTCTTCCTTGGGTCCAACTTCTTTGGGACTCTCTGAGCTTCCTGGACTTCCTGGAAGTCTATTTCCTTTGGCAGTTTGGGGAAGTTCTCCTTCATTGTTTGTTCAAATAAGTTTTCAATTTCTTGCTCTTCCTCTTCTCCTTCTGGCACTCCTATGATTCAGATGTTGGAACGTTTAAAGTTGTCCCGGAAGTTCCTAAGCCTGTCCTCATTTTTTTTTTTTTTTGAATTCTTGTTTCTTCATTCTGTTCCAGTGGAATGTTTATTTTTTCCTTCTGCTTCAAATCATTAATTTGAGTCATGGTTTTCTTCCCTTCACTATTAGTTCCTTGTATATTTTTTCTCTATTTCACTTTGCAGAGCCTTCACTTCTTCCCCTATTTTGCAACCATACTCAACTATTTCTGTGAGCCATCCTGATTACCAGTGTTTTGAACTCTGCATCTGATAATTTGGCTATCTCTCTATTGCTTAGTTCTTTTTCTGGAGTTTTGATCTGTTCTCTTATTAGGGCCATATTTCTTTGTCTTGGTGCACCTGTGATGTTGTAAGGGGTGGAACCTTAGGTATCCACCAGGGAAGGGCTACCCATGTTGCTGCACTGTGGTACTGTCTGTGGGAAAGGGGACACAGAAGGAACAATGCTGTTTGCTCGGCTCTCAGATGGCTTTCGGTCACTTTCCCCATTACCCACAAGCAAATTGGGCCCTTCTGGTGCTGATTCCCTAGGTAGGTGGGTTTGTGTACATTCTAGGACCCAGTGGGTCTCTGCAATGAACTCTCCTGTGAGGCTGGAAGTTTCTCCCACCACTACAACCCCCTAGGTTTTTATAGCTAGAGGTTTTGAGGCTTTCTCTTCCCACACTGGAACCCTGGGTTGCACAGTCTGTCTTGTTCCCAAGTTGTTCCTCCTGGTTTAACCACACACAAATGTGGGACCACCCAGTCTGCCAGCCACCACCTCACCTATCTGGTTGTCCAGCCACCCACCTTGCCATGCATCCTCTCCACGACAGCTTCCTGTCTCCGCCCTTCCTACCAGTCTGAATGAATGTTTCTTCTTTAACTCCTTGTTTGTTGGACTTCCATACAGTTTGATTTTCTGGCAGTTCTGGTTAATTTTTGTTTTTAAATTTGTCGTTGTCCTTCTTTTGGTTGTGCTAGCAGGCAAAGTGTATCTACCTATGCCTCCATCTTGGCCAGAAGTCCCCTGTACCTGCCAATTTATACTTCTTAATTCCTGCACCTTTTCTCCCATTTCCCCCCTCCCCTCTAAGCTGATAACCCTCTGAATGATCTCCATATCTATGATTCTGTAACTGTTCTGGTTGTTGCTTAATTTGTTTTTTTAATTTTTTTTAGGATTTAGTTGTTGATAGTTGTGAATTTGTTGCCATCTTAATGTTCATAGTTTTGATCTTCTTTTTCTCGAATAAGTCCCTTTAACATTTCATATAATAATGGTTTGGTGATAATGATTAACTCCTTTAGCTTTACTCTGTCTGGGAAGCACTTTATCTGCTCTTAAATTCTAAATGATAGCTTTGCTGGATAGATTAATCCAGGTGGTAGGTTGTTGTTTTCCATCACTTAGAATACTTTTTGCCTGCAAATTTTCCTTTGAGAAATCAGCTGATGGTCTTATGGGAACTCTTTTGTAGGTAAGTATCTGCTTTCTCTTGTTGTTTTTAAAATTCTCTGTTTATCTCTTACCTTTGGCATTTTAATTATGATGTGTCTTGCTGTGGTCCTCTTTGGGTCTAACTTGTTTGGGACTCTCTATGCTTCCTGGATTTGTATGTGTATTTCCTTCATCAAATTAGGGAAGTTGTCTTTCATTGTTTCAAATAAGTTTTTGATTTCTTGTTCTTCCTCTTCTCCTTCTGGCACCCCTGTAAGTTAGATTTTGGTACATTTAAAAATGTCTCAGAGGTTCCTTAGCCTATCTTTTTTTTAATTCTTTTTCTTCTTGCTGTTCTGATTGAATGCTTTTTTCTTCCTTATGTTCCACATTGTTGATTCTGATTCTCAGCTTCATCCCCTCTACTGTTGGTTCCCTGTAGATTTTTCTTTGTTTCACTTGATGTAATCTTCATTTCTGCCTGCATCTTTTTTATGCTGTTGCCATACTCAATTAGTTCTTTGAGCATCCTGATAACTAGTGTTTTGAACTCTGCATGTGATAGGTTGGTTATCTCCATTTTGTTTAATTATTTTTCTGGAGTTTTGTTCTGTTCTTTCATTTGGGCCATATTTCTTTGTCTCCTCAATTTGGCAGCCTTCCTGTGTTTGTTTCTATGTATTAGGTAAAGCTGCTCGGACTCCTTGTCTTAGTAGTGTGGCCTGTTGTAGAAGAGTGTACCTATGAATTGTGTGGGGCAGATCCTTAGGTGATCACCAGGGTGGAGCAACTCATTTCACAACTTTGTAGCTCAGTGTGGCAGGGCTTGGAGAGGGGACAATTATAGCAGGCTATATTGATTACTGTGGCCTTGTAATATAGTTTGATAATATAGTTCCAACTTTGTTCTTCTTTCTCAGGGTTACTGTTGGTATGCAGAGCCTTTTGTTGTTCCATATAAATGTTTGAAATATTTGTTCTAGTTCTATGAAATACATCATTGGAATCTTGATAGGAATTGCATTGAATCTATAGATAGCTTTGGGTAGTATGTACATTTTAATTATGTTAATTCTTCCTATCCATGAACGCTGTATGTGCTTCCACTTATTTATATCTTCTTCAATTCCTTTATTCAGTGTCTTATAATTTTCTGCATACAGATCTTTTGAGGACACAACAACTCAAAGTCTGTGGGACACTGGGAAAGAAATCCTAAGAGTAAAACTAAATTTTCAAATGACATGATCATGTGTATAGAAAAGCCTAAGAAATCTACTAAAAAGATATTTGCACTAGTAAACAAATTCAACAATGTTGCAGGATACAAGATCAATGTACAGAAATCAATTGTATTTCTGTAGACTAACAATGAACAAACTGAAAATGAAATTAAGAAAAACATTCCATTTATATATCATCAAAAATAATATTTAGGAATAAAACTATGAAAAGAAGTGTAAAATTATTTATACTCTGAAAACTATACAACATTGGTTGAAAGAGATTTTAAAACAACTAATTAAATAAAAGGAAATTCCATGTACAAGGATTGGGAAACTAAATATTGTTAAGATGACAATACTCCCCAGATTGACCTACAGGTTTAATATAATTCCTATCAAAATACTTTGCAGAAATTAACAAGCTGACCCTAAAATTCATATGGAAATGCAAGAGAACCAGGATGGTGAAAACAATCTTGAAAAAGAAGAATAAAGTTGGAAGACTCATGTTTCCTGACTTTGAAACTTACCCACAAAGCTATAATAATGATACAGTATGATACTAGCATAAGGATAGCTAATAGGCCAATAAAATAGAATTTGAGTCCAGAAATAAATTCTTGCATTTGTTGTCAATCAATTTTCAAAGAGGATGCCAAGACCACCCAATGGGAAGAATGTTATTTTCAACAAACAGTAATGGGACAACTGGATCTCATCATGCAAAAGAATAAAGTTAGACTCTGATGTTACATTATATACAAAAATTCAGTGAAAATGTATCAGAGACCTAAATGTAAGTGCTAAAAATATAAAACTCTCAGAAAAAGAAACATAGGTTAAAATTTCATGACTTTGTATTAGACAATGTTTTCTTAAATATGACACAAAATACACAATAAATAAAAGCAAAAATACATAAATAGGTCATCACTGAAATTTAAAAAAATGCTTTTGCTTGAAAGGATACAATCAAGAAAGCGAAATGACAATCCATAGAATGAAAGAAAACATTTACGAATCATACATCTGAGAAGAGTCTTGCATCTAAAATATAAAAAATTCTTACAATTTAATCAAACAAGTGAGCCAGTTAAAAATAAACAAAGGATCTGAATAGATATTTCCCCAAAGAAGATACAATGGCCAATAAGCACATGAAAAGGTGCTTAACATTATTAGTAATTGGTGAAATATAAATCAAAACCACAATGAGATAGCCCTTTATACTCACTAGAATGGTGAAAATAAAAATGACAAATAATTGCAAGTGCTGGAGAGGATATGGAAAAATTGGAACCCTCATATATTGCTGGTAGAGCACAAAATGGGCTGTGGTACACAATCTGGCAATTCCTCAAAATTTTAAACAGAGTTTCCATATGACCGAACAATTTTCTGAAACATATATACCAAGACATTTCTCTAGGCATATACTGAAGAGAAATGAAAATATGGATCTATACAAAAGTTTGTACAAGAATGGTTATAGCAGAATTACTTATAATAGTCAAAGAGTAGAAATATGGCCAAATTTCTATCAACTGACTAAAGGATAAACAAAATATGGCATACACGTAGAGTGGCATATTACTCAACAATACAAAGAAAGGAATTACTGAAACACACTGTAAAATGATGGACATCAAAAACATTATGCCAGGTGAAAAAAAAACAGTCACAAAAAAACAAAAATTGGCCCTGGCTGGTGTGGCTTAGTGGATTGAGCAGAGGCCTGCAAACCAGAGGATCACGGTTCGATTCCCAGTCAGGGCACATGCCTGGGTTGCAGGCCAGGTCCCAGCGGGGGACGCATGAGAGGCAACCATACATTGATATTTCTCTCCCTCTCTCCTTCCCTTCCCCTCTAAAGATAAATAAGTTTAAAAAAACATAAATTGTATAATTCTATTTATTTAATTTGTACAGAATAAGCAAAATCCTAGAGAAAGAATGTAAACTGCTGTTGCCTAAAGTAAGGGGAAGTAAGAAGTGAATGCTATTAGCGAATGCTACAATGCTTTTTTTAAATTATGAAAATGTTCTAAAATTAATTGTAGCAGTGCTTGCACAACTCTGTGAATATACTGAAAAGTATTGAATTTTACATTTTAAATGGATAAATGATATGATATGATATGTGAATTACAACTAAATTAAGCTATTATTTTTAAAATACATATACTATATGATCTCACCTTTAAGTGGAACCTAATCAACAAAATAAACAAGAAAGCAAAATTATAACTGGAGACATTGAAATTAAGAACAATCTAACAGTAAGGGGATAATGGAGGGAATGGGGGGAAGGGTTTTCAGGAACAACTATACAGGACTCATGAACAAAACCAAGGTGGGGTAGAATCAGGGGAGGGAGGTAGGAATGGTTGTGGTGTGGGGGGTAGTGGTGTGGGGTAAATGCAGACAGCTTTGAACAACAAAGAAATAATAAAAATAAAAATAGATATAAAAATCTAGCTATTTTCTATTGAGACAGTTATTAGAGTGATTTGTAAAATGTAACACAATGCCACTCTTCTAATACAATTTTTGGTTTAGAAAATATATTTTTTTAATTTATGTTTATGTTAACATGTAATGTTTATTGTCATTTTTTAATTATTTAAATATACAGGGTCCAAATTAATGCTTGCTTCTAGATGAAGCAGAGGATTGAATCAGCAACCTGAAGGATAAGGTAGAAAAAAACAGCCAGAAAGAGCGAGAAAAGGAAAAAAGACTAAGGAAGAACACAGAGGTGTTAAAGGAACTGCAGGACAACATTAAACATAATAATATCCATATAATAGGAATACCAGAAGGAGAAGAAGAAGAGAAAGGGATAGAAGACCTGTTTGAAAAAGTAATGATGGAAAACCCTAATTTGATGAGAGAAAGAGTCACACAAATCCAGGAAACACAAAGAGTCCCAATCGAGAGGAACCCAAAGAGGCCCACTTCAAGACACATCATAATTAAAATGGGAAATTCCAAGACAAAGAGAGAATCTTAAAAGCAGCAAGGGAGAAGGAGGAAGTAACATACAAGGGAGCCCTGATGAGACTAGCAGCTGACATCTCAATGGAAATGCTCCAAGGTAGAAGGGAATGGCAAGGAATATTCCAAGTAATGAAAAACAAAGGCCAGCAATCAAGATTACTCTATCCAGCAAGGCTCTCAATTAAAATGGAAAGTGAAATAAGGAGTTTCCTGGACAAAAGAAGCCTCAAAGAATATACCTCCTCCAAACCAGCTCTGCAAGAGATGCTAAAGAGTCTGCTTTAAGAAAAGAAAATTTTAAAAAAGTGAGAGAGAGAAAGGAACATAGGTATGAAGGAAGTAAAATGGCAATTAATTACTACCTATCAATCATATTCTTAAACATAAATGGATTAAATACTTGAATTAAAAGACATAGGATAGCTGAATGGATAAGAAAGCATGACCCACACTTATGTTCTCTACAAGAGACACACCTCAGAATGAAAGACCTACACAGACTGAAAGTGAAGGGCTGGAAACACATATTCCAAGCAAATGAACAGGGAAAAAAAGCTGGGGTAGCAATACTGATATCAGACACAATAGACTTCCAAAAAAGGGCCATTAAAAAGAGACCCAGAAGGTCACTTGATAACACTCAAGGGAAGAGTCCATCAAGAAGACATAAGCATTGTAAATGTATATGCACCCAACATAGGAGCACCCAAATATATAGAGAAAATCTTGGAGAACTTCAAGAAACATATTGACAGCAACACAATTATAGTAGGGGATTTTTAATACCCCACCATCAGAAAAGGATGGATCTTCCAAAGAAAATATCAACAAAAATATTGTAGCATTGAATAATGTCCTAGATCAAAGGACTTAACTGATATCTATAGACAGCCTTTCACCCCAAAGAAGTAAAATGTACATTCTTTTCAAATGCATGAGGAACACTTTCAAAGATAGGACACAAAACAGGCCTCAACAAATTCAAGAAAATTGAAATCATAGCAAGCGTTTTCTCTGACCACAAGGGACTGAAATTAGAAACTAACCTCAAGAAAAAAAACCCAGAACACTAAAACTCATGGAGATTGAACAGCATGCTATTAAACAATGAATGGATCAAGAAAGAGATCAAGGAAGAAATCAAAAAGATTCTGGAAACAAATGAAAATTAACTCACAACAATCCAAAACTTATGGGATACAGTGAAGGCAGTCTTGAGAGGGAAGTTCATAGCCATAGAGTCCTACCTAAAAAAGATAGAAACATTTCAAATAAACAGCCTAACCCTACACCTACAAGAACTCAAGGAGAAACAACAAAGACAGCCCAGAGCAAGTAGAGGGAAGGAAATAGCCAAGATCAGAGCAGAATTAAATGACACAGAGACTAAAAGAACAATTGCAAGGATCAATAAATCCAGGGCTGGTTCTTTGAAAAGATAAACAAAATTGATAGGCCTTTAAGCAGACTCATCAAGAGAAAAATAGAGGACCCAAACAAACAAAATCAGAAATGAAAGAGATTACAACTGATTCCAGAGGAATACAAGGAATTGTAAGAAATTACTACAAAAAACTATATTCCAAGAAATTTGAAAACCTGGGAGAAATGGACAAATTTCTAGAAAAATATAATCTTCCAAAACTGAATCAAGCAGAAGCAGAAAGCCTGAAAAGACCAATAACAGCTGGTGAAACAGTAATAAATAAATTCCCAGTACACAAAATCCCTGGACCAGATGGTTTGACAGGGGAATTTTACAAAGCATTTAAGGAAGAGCTAACCCCTATCCTTCTCAGATTATTAAAAAAAAATCCAAGAAGATGGAAGACTCCCAAACTCTTTTTATGAAGTCAGCATCATCCTAATCCCAAAACCAAATAAAGACACAATAAAGAAAGGAAACTACATGCTAATATCACTGATGAACATAGACACTAAAATCCTCAACAAAATATTGGCAAACTGCATCCATCAATACATGAAAAAGATGATATACCGCGATCAAGTGGGATTCATCCTAGAGATGCAAGGATGGTACCATATTTGCAAATCAATAAATGTAATACAGCACATAAACAAAAGGAAAGACAAAAAAATCACAAGATCATATCAATAGATGTGGAAAAGGCATTTAATAAGGTACAGCACCCATTTATGATAAAAACACTCAGAAAAGTGGGAATAGAAGGAGCATTCCTCAACATAATAAAGGCCATATATGAGAGACTTACAGCCAACATCATATTCAATGGGCAAAAACTAAAAGCTTTCCCACTAAGATCAGGAACAAGACAAGGATGTCTGCTCTCACAACTCCTATTCAACATAGTATTGGAAGTCCTAGCCATAGCAATCAGACAAGAAAAAAATAAAAGGCATACAAATTGGAAAGGAGGAAGCAAAACTGTCGTT
>PVKM010005010.1:0-49627 GCA_004027735.1 Carollia perspicillata
AACACCAGTCCCAGGAGCGGGTGAGCTAAAGTCTAAGAACTCCCACAGATCTGCTTTAATTGTTAAACTTAATTGTTAATCTCTGCTATAAACTCTACTGTATTCCTTAGCAGCCCAGCTTAAACTCCACAGGGTGAGGAAGACTAATTCCTGTGAGCAGGGCTACAGCTCGCCCTCTGGCTATGCCATTCAGAGAGGAGTGCTCTGCCTGAGAGAGATGGCTTCTTTAGCACGGAGAATGACTCAGCGGAGGGATCCTGGTGACTTTTCCTTCAGTTCTCTCTCTATAGTCACCAGCTCCAGACTGTTTTTTAAAGTGACAGTCCTACATTAACTCCTCAAGTTAAATTTTGTTTAAATTAGATACAAAAGGTGAGTTCACTCTGATGAAGTTAAAGATTCTTAGGAAAAAATTAAATGCAACCACTCTTTTATTAATTGTCTAAACAGAATATTTGTCTTGACCGAAACGGAGAATACCAAGAAAATTCTGTGTTCTTGACCCTGTCTTAATTAGGATCTATATTTATGGGTCTTCACAAAGACAAAGATGTTTTCAAGTTATTGAAAAATTAACCAGTAATACTGAGTTCCATAGGGCATGATTTACATTTCACTTTAAACTTCTGCTATTTTTATCTTATTTCCTTTTTTGTCTCCTTGAATTTAGTTTGCTGGTCCTGTTCCTGGCATTTATGCATAAATCAAAACCATGGAATTCAAAAAGTGAGGGAACCCTGGAATTATAGGTGAATAAAAAGGTGAAACTCTGGGCAGTTTCTTTCTATCAGGCCATACAGGTCTGCTCACCCTGATCCTTATCCAAGTACCTGAGTAAAGATGAAGCTTATTCACAGAGGTTTCACCTAGAAAATGTTGGTACAGTGCAAAGTATCATCATTTAGATCAACACACACATCTCTTTTCCAGAATGATGGCAATGTCATTTTCTTTCTATCATAAGATAGGTGAAACCATTCAGTGTTAGGACTTTGCCACTAATAGGATATGTTGATTAAACTGTCAAATCTCCAGAGACACATATCCAAATACATATATCACTCAAATATGTTATAAAGAGTGCTTGAAAACAACTTTTACATCACTAAATAATAGTTGTTTTTAAATATAACTGAAAACCTGACTACCTGAGGCCATAGATGAATGATAAATCTTTTTTTTTTTTTTAATGCTGTTTACACATGCAAGATATTCCTAGGTGCCAGCTGTAACAAAAAAGTAAAAAAAAAAATTTCCTTATAAAGATACCCCAAATGAAAACTATAAGAGTCATTACAAAAACAGTTATATTTTTGTTTAGCTAACAAGCCTAATTGTTAGATTCTGTGGTATATTTTCTCTTGGTGCAGTCCTTGTTTAATTTCTAGACCTGGATATACTCAGTTACTCAGTCTAAGCTGCCTGTTAAATGTTTCTAAGAATTCAGGTAAAACTTTATTTCCCAGTAATTTCAAGAACTGAATAAATACTAAAGCAAAGCAATAAGGTTATATTGCAAATGATTTCTATTAACAATCTGTAAGGATGTTTGAACAATCAAATGAACAATGGTGAATTATATTGATTTCATAACAATGTACTAAACAAATAATTAGTTTTATGTACCTAAAGAATAAAATACTGAAAAGAGAACAATGAAATTAAAATGAATGATCAACTTTTAGTTTTGCTGAGTCCCAGTACCTATTAGAATCAGTCTGCCTTCTTCATCTGCCTCACTTACCTATTCCTAAATGGGATCAACAGACAAAATATAAAGGTTCAATTTTACCTGAAAAAACTAGGATTAACACTTGTTTGAGACAAAAATGGAGTAAGAATGCCTTGCGCTGTGTATCGTGGCCCATCATCAGTTTTATTTATCCAACAACCAGACCCTGGAATAACAAATATGACTGAAAAAATCATTTTTTTCAATCATGTAAGGAGCTCACTTCTGGAGAAAGAAAGGACAGTAATAAGGCACAAACACAATTCAGTGTGAATCATGTTATAATAGCTGTTCATACAAAGTGATATGATCAGGAAAGTGTTGGGGACTCATCCTACTTATGACATAGAGACTGATGAGGACTTTTTCAATGATTTCTCCAATAATAATAAATAACAACAGCAACAAAATGCATAAGCAAAAAAATACAATAACCCGGTTGTCTTAGAAAGATGGAACTAGAGCAATAATTTGAAAGATCAATTAAAATGTGAGATTAAAGGTAGAGAGATAAGAGTATTTAAAAAATCTAGGTAAAGAATCTTGATGGGTACAATTTAGTCAATGGGTGTGAGATGGAGACGAAAGAGGGTTTGAATGAAATTTGTTCAGTAGGGAAAAGAAATGTTTGAATTGAATGTTAGGAATATGGGAGGAATAGGAGTCAGATTGATTTGAGACAACTAACATATTTGACTGGAGAGGTTACAGTGTGATTATGATTCACAGACAACATAGAAAATAAACATACTTTATATAGAATGATTTTAAATATGCTAGATTAAGGTGGCTGCAAATATAGAGACTAACAGGTGAAAATAGTCAATAAGAAGCTAGAGATATGAGTCATAGGAGAGAGGACTGAGGGTAGAATAAGAGTCATTAGGGTAATCACATCAAAATGACAGACTTCATTTATAAGCAGAAAATAACTAAGTTTTTATCACTGTCTCTTAAAACTCCACAGTGAGCTATTTTTCCCACTGTTGGATGAAATCTCCAACAGATCTATCTCTAGATAATTCTTTGGTAATAAAAATGTCTTTAATTTTTTGAAATATGTCATTGGTATTTTGATAGGGATTGTGTTGAATCTATAGATTGCTTTGGGTAGTATGGATATTTTGATGATGTTAATTCTTCCAATCCATGAACATGGTATATGCTTCCATTTATTTGTGTCTTCCTTGATTTCTTTCTCCAATGTTCTGTAGGTTTTTGAGTACAGGTCTTTTACCTTCTTGATTGAGTTTATTTCTAAGTATTTTATTTTTCTTGTTGTTATAGTAAATGGGATTTTCCCCTAATTTTTGTTTCTAATATTTCATTGTTGGTGTACAAAAATGCCTTCAATTTCTGGATGTTGACTTTATATCCTGCCATTTTGCCAAGTTCATTTATTAGGTCAAGTAGTTTTTTGGTGGAGTCTATAGGGTTCTCCATGTATATTATCATGTCTCCTGCAAACAATGACAGCTTTTAATCATTTTTAAATTATTTTCAAGAATAGTATCAATATAGTATACACAATTACTAGTGTAAATAATACTCAAATTCTGGCTTTCATCTAATTTTAGAGCTCCTTTTCCCCAACTGAGATGCATTTCTTAAATTTACTCATTTTGTACTTCTCTTCCTCCTTCCTGCCCTCCCCCAGGCTTTGAGAGAGAGAAGGGAGAAGTGACCTGGCATCTGTGATTTCAGGTCTTAGAGCATGTTCCAAGTTGAGTTTCATGTATACTTCCATGAATTCTTTGAAGATTGCCCTTCCAAGAGCATCAGACTATAGTGTCCTTGATGTAGCAGGAAATGCTCTCCTTTGGCTGGATACTTACTAAAGCATCCTCAGATTCTGCAAACAATTGTACACTTCTGTACACTAAAGGCTTTCTGAGTGAGGTGACCTCACTCTCTGGGCCTTGGGAAATGTATAGCTTTTTCTTACCATCTGAGAAATCACAGCTGGCTCCCAGTGTAGCCCATTCTTTAAGCTCCAACACAAGGTGTCTAGTTCAAGTCTTTAAAAATGTCAGTCACTCAACACGCACTTGTATTCCTGAAAACTTTAGAAGACAAATTTTAAGTATTGAATGATTATAGCAAGGGGAAAGCTGACTCTTCCTCTCCTCCACAAAATAGAGGACATCCCATAGCATTCCAATGTCTCTCTTCAAAGAAATTCTATTTCTATCTTCCCCTTCAACCTCAACATTTTTATATCCTCCAGGCAATTGATAGACTAACAGTTTTAAATAAATTATTTTAGCATAAAATTTCACATTTTAAAGAGGTGGTATAGACCTTCATTTTGAAATATGGAGTACTTGACAACTATTGCTGAGTTCATGTGTTTCTCAGTGTCAAATTATTTAAGACTGGAAGAGTCTTAAATACAATACTGTTACCCTATAAATAAGAATAAAATTGCTCAGTAAGATCCATTAGGGATAGAAAAGAACCACCAAAATCTTGGGAAAAGCCTTAGAAATCTAGGAAATGGGCCGATAAAGTAAATTAAGGAAGGGTAATGAGAATGAAAAGGACCAGAAAAATTTGTGTATGGATGCTAAGAGAGGAGTTGATTTTAATGATGTAGAGTTTCCTACAATGACACATGCTTCAGGGTGAGCGCCGCAGCCAATGGATGTGAGATCTACCAAGGCATTAGTGACATCAGTGAGTACAAATTAGAGTCAAAATGAGATTCCAATGAATGGAGATGTTTGGTGAAGAGAAGAAGAACAAAGATGACAGATGTTTGGTGAAGAGAAGAAGAACAAAGATGACAGTAGTTCAAAAAGAAATAACAACCAAGCAAAAAGCATTATTTGTAAGTGTGATTTGGCTTGGAGAAGTACAGAATATGTTTGACAGTTCTATCATCTTTACATAGTCAGCTCGGTTATTTATCTATCTGGTTCCAGAGAGGAGGTCACGCCTGGTACTTCAGATCTCATAACTATGCTTGATCTATGGTTTGTTTTTTAAGTTTCATTCCAGCAATTTTCCTCATACTTATGATCATGGATAGGTCTCAGGTGAACTTGCTATTGAGTGAAATCATGGTCTAGTGATAAGTACCCTGTCCCTGACATGGTTGTCTAAGTATCATTGTTTGCCCCTCTACTCCCTGCCACCTGTAATGACACTCTCCTGCTATTCCATGGGATCCCAACTCCTCGGTGACTGGTTGACACATTGTCATATATTTTGACATTGGGCTTTAACTAGTAGGAGGTAGGTCCATTTCTCCATTTTTCCCTATTTCTCCCCATGTCTCCTTCTGTCTTCCCAGCCCTCCTAAAAGTAGAGGCCAGATCTGAAGACAGTAGTAGGTCATGCCATACTCGGCAGATATTCCCAGGCAATGTCAAAATAAATATTAAAGACTTCATCCCTAGATGCCTGTTACCCTTCAGGAACTAAACCAGAAAATGGTTTTGGTTTCCATTTTCTTAGTTTTTACATCCTAGAGGGGTGAAAAAAAATTATAACTTTTAAATCCTCATTGAACCACATTCTAATAGAGGTATTATCTAACTGAAGAATATTTTTAAAATATTTTCCCAGCACAACTACCTTTTGGTAAAATGAAAACATTTTTTTTCTATCATTAACTACTCAACCACAAGGAAAAAAATACACAAAAATTTAACACATCTACTATATGCCTTAGTTAATTGTTTTATAAATGTTAATTGGTAAGAAAATAGATCTCTGGGTAGAATGAAGTAACTTTTTTTCTACTTTGGAAAATATTAATGGGGAAGAAAAGGATGGTAATTCTGCTGTTTACTAAATATCAGGCACCTAATGAAATTTAGTTCCATTTATAATTCTGTCACCAGGGAGTGATGGGCAGGGCTAGTGCTCCTTGTAGATCACCTTCAATTTTATGATTTTCCCAGAGACATGTTATTTTGAAAATTTAAAAAAATCCTATTAATTGGAGGTATAATAAGAGGCAATGGTGGTCCATGAGGTTTGAATTTCTAGGTATTTGTTTTAATATCCTGCCATTTTCTTTTGGTTTTTCTATCTTTACACATACTAGGATGCCAAATAAATGGTTTGTCTATGAATGTGTAATTTGAAATGTATTGACTTACCTATGCATATTGTACAATAAACCCAAAATCTGATTCTCTAGAAAATAGATTTGTACAGATATTCTTATTTTCACATCCTGCTTGTCCTCTCACTTTTGGTGTTCTCGGTCTTGCTCATTCTTTCATTTGCACACTGACATGCTTCAACTACTCTTCCTTTTTGTTGCCCATAGCCAGTTGCTTATTTGGGATTATTAAAAATGATGATTTATATAAAATTCTATCCTAACATTTATGAATGGATTGGATAAATTCTATAGTAGTCCTGTGATGCTAAATAATATATATCAAGCAAGGTAGAATAAATCAGCAAATATTTTTTTCAAACAAGCACAGAATTTTACTCTGTTTTCTGGATTACCTTTACTGTCTGTTATTCTAGAAAGTTAGCTTTGTAAGTATGTCAGGGAAAAAAGCCAGAAAATTGTTAGAATTTACATTTTAAAGTTATACCAACATTTCCTGAACATGTACTATGTTCTAAGAATTATTCTAGGTACTAAATCATGGCTTCTGATTCAAACAAGAGACACGTAAAAATAGCTGCAATATAGTGAACATAACATGTGCAGCATACTCAGTATTTTGTTCAACATCCATACCCTTCTTTCTTGATAACAGAATCCTTATTTTTTTGGTTGGAGCAACTAAATATTCCTTTTTCCCTTAAACTATCTATGGCCAATCTAACATAATTCTACAAGAAAGAGAAAATAAGAAGAAGGAAGAGGAAAAGAATTGTAACTCTGTGTGATAATGAATGGTAAGGAGACTTATTGTGGTTATCATTTCACAACATATACCAATGTAAAATCATTATGTTGTATACTGGAAACTAATATGTTATTATATGTCAATTATAACTTTTGTTCTAAGAAGGAAACGGAGGAAGGGGAGGAGGAGGAATAATCAAACCACAATGGTGGAGTTCATGTTTAGATTCTTGTTTGAAACTTCATTTATTTTTGGACATAAGAGTAATTCAAGCAATAGAAACATTAACTTTATTGCATAGATTCTGCCACCTCATCAAACTTTTGGAAAACCAGAAGAGCAAGAATATAATATCCTAGTCTCAAAGAAGCAAGTGACAGCTATATTTGTGGTCATAAATTGTGCCAGCCCACCCCAAACTCTTTGACAAATATGTAAAAGCATGACACAGCTATACCCAAAGTGAGGCAGAAGATAAACACCAAGAAAATGTGGGAACACTGTGTCAGGTCCCAATACCAAGCCTTATCCTCTCTCCATTTTGCCAGGCTCCTTTCCCCTCAACTGCTTGCTTAGAAAACAACAAAAGCAGAGCAGCTCGAAAAACCATGGGTGGCCCAAGAGGTCAGAGTGGACAGGGCTGTGAAAAAAAATATATTGCCAATCCAATAGAAACTACGAATACAAAGGAGAGTGATTTAAAATAAAAATCTTCATTAGAATAAGTATTATCCCTTTCAAAGTTATCATTTTGGGAGGATTCATTTCCATTGTTCCAAATGTGTTTGAATTCATCATCTTCAGAAATATTTTCAGAACATATTATGCAGTGTTAAATAGCCCCAAGATTTGTAACTACTTATATTTTGAAATGGCTTTGGTTTATGGAGATTAACCAAATATGTGGCCAAGTGGTGTGACTAGGTTTGCTGATCAGCTTACAGAAGATGTTTGTTAGTTTGTTGATTATTTTGCTCCAATGAAGATGTAAGTATAAAGAAGTACAACCAAAATTTTTGAGTGTCCTGGCTCTGTAGAGAAATCTCATATATAAAGCAACAATTTACTCATGTAAAGGAGAACATGATTATTAACAAGCCTTAAAAGTGAAATATTTTGAATAAATCAGCACTTTTCTGAATAATTAATATGTTGTGCCACCTGGCAAGGATAAGATCATCCATAAAGTTTGCTTATTTCTGTTGTACATATTTAAAATATGATAACTACAATACTTTTTAAATTCTATATTTTTAAATTAATTACTTCTAAACTCTTCAAGAGGAAATCAATTACTTAAGTGCCAAGTAAATTGATATTTGCCTGCACAAATATTATCTGTGATATTCAGGAGAGGCTAAAAGTTCATTTTATTTCCTGTGTAATTTTTAAAAGGCTTCAATTCTTGATTAAACAAGGTGTCAAGGAAAACTTTCTTGGACTGTCTAGAGTCTGAAATACAGGCAATTCCTCACTCAGACACAATAAATGCTTCCTTTTTAATGTATGAATATTAAGGATTCCTCTCTACACAGATGTTTTCCTGAGAAAAGATAACATTTCTCCTCCTCAACACACACTACAGTCGATTACAGTGCAGAGCAAGGATCTGCCATTCACCATCCTTCACCCTTTTCCTTTCCCCAGCCTTAAAATCATGAAAGTAATTAAAACTTTCTAGTCGTTAACATGAATGGCTACAATGAATCAAATACTTACATGCCAAAAATGGCATGTTGCAACTATTTATAGTCATAACCAAACCAAAAAAAGGGATTAATTATCCCCATTTCTCAGATGGGGGGTAGCCCTAAGTCAGAGTTATGCAACAGACCTGACATTTGAACTTCGATACGTTTTGGTCTGAACTCAGGTGATGGAGAGGGAATCTAGGGTTTTACCTTGACAGTGATAACATGAGTATCTAGTTTTTGACCTAATGTCAAAATAATAATCAGATGGCATCCTTCCAAGTCTTACATGAACTTCCAGTTAAAAAATACAAAAGAAAGTGAAGACAATAAACTTACAGGGCGGAGTAACAAAATGATGCTAAGCAACAGCTTTGTCTACTGACCTCCCAGTCCTAGTGGAAGGTATTCACTTCTTTTCTCGGATTTCTACTCAGATAGGATGTTAGATTCTAGGAACCGACATCACCACAACCAAGGGCACGGACACAGAGATGCCCCGGGATTCACACACAGGGGAGCCACACAGTCGCACTCCACAACATGAGCTATGTCCACAGAGCCCAGGGACCTCCACTTTGGCTGCCATGAGCCCTGTCAACTAGTCTCTGCGAGCTTGCACAGATTCCCTCTTTATGTTTTTGAACTTTTTCCTTTTACATTATGTCTTTTCCATGACTCGAAGTTCATTCAAAAGTAGCTTCTCCTCCTGAATATTAGTTATCATGTATCCATCCTGCCCCTGAATCCTCTTTTAAGTCCTTGACTTGAATACTCTTTAATGTCTGTTTTCATATTTCAAAGTCAAATATTCTAGTTCAATAATCTGATTGGCCATCTATTAGCTCTGTGCTATGCCAAGTCATAAGTGCTGGTCGGCTTGTGGTAATGAGCTTCTTCTGAGTGCGGTATGCAAGCCTGCTCCAGACGGTTGTGCCAAGCTGGCTGCATGGTCACTTTGCATCAGATGTGGTTGGTACCTTTGGCTGCCTCCAACAGCACTTTTGTTTGTTAGAAGATATTGGCCTCGTGAATATTTTGATTGTTATGTTTAATAGCCTCATGTCCTGTCTCCTTGCTCCATGACTGGGTCCCTTGGAGCTTTTAACTCTCAGACTTGTCCACAACAAACCTCCAGCAATTCATCAATTACGGTTCTGGTTTTGCTGCCTGACACTGGGTCTCACTGGGGTTTCTGCTTTGGTGAGCCACAACTCTCTGTGTTGCCTGTCTGTCTCTCCAATCCTGGGGGCAGTAGTTTGCTCTGTGTCCTCCCCTTTCTTACAATCCAAAAAGAGTTGTTAATTGTTAGGTCTGTTCAACTTTTTACTTGTAGTTAGGATGGCAACTTCCAAGCTCCTTAAATGTAGAACTGGAAACCAGAAGCCAGCTTCTCATACTCTCCTAAAAACACATTTTTATATATTAGCAAAGTTCAGTTCTATATTTCTTTCAGCCTTCTGTTCAGAAAAACCTTCCTGCTCTCCTCCTATGGTGGACATGAAGATGTGCCATCCGGATCTCATTTCAAGAAAGAACACTCTGCTCAGCTGTGGCCAGTACGACCGGTACATGGGCTCTGGCTGCCAGCTTCTGCAGGTGTGCCTGGTTGCAGAAAATGGTCCGCTCAAAGTCCTGCCTTTTCTGCATCAGTCCCCTTCTTTGGCTGAGTGAGGAAGAGATAAAAAGGCCTGTGATTTTTCTGTACACAGGGACATTCGAATGAGCAGTACTCACATAAGTGTTCCCCAATGGTTGGCTGAGGCTTTGTCTAGACTGCTTCACAATTTGACTCCTCCTCCTGCCCATTTCTACTTTTTCTTTCATTTCAGAGGTGATATTAACAAATAAATGTCTTGAACCACAAACTCTGTCTCAGTAGCTGCTCACTGTCTCATGAAACACATCTTAAACTTATCCGAGCTCTAATTAGTATGGCTTTAAATCCTCCTTGACTGCTCTTTTTTCATAGTACTTAAGACAATGTTATATATTTATTTGTTTGTTTGTTTACTGCTCTGTGTGGTCAAGGGTTCATCCCTGTTGTTCACTTCTGTATTGCAAGCACATGAAACACTACCTCACACATAAAAGGTGACCATAATATGTAAGAATGGAAGGAATGAAGGCTTATGTGGGCTGTCCTAGACACCTAATCTCATTTTAACATTTTCCTGTAGGAAAATTGATGTTAATGTGTTGATATATGTTGAATTGGTATGTGTAGCTGATAGTCAATACCTTTTTAAGTTAGAAATCGCTAAATGTATACCAGTTAAAACAGGACTATGTTAAGAATCGAAAACATTTTTATCTGTTTGAGACATTATATACTGTGGAAGAGTGAGATGTTCTTGTCTTTTATTCTGTAAAAGTGCATCAGGCCTTTGGCCACCTGGTTTGTCTTTGCCTCATTAGTCATGATGGATTGTCTACTTAAAAAGGCAATTATATTATGTATGATTTGGATCTTGATGGAAAAAGATAAATTAACTGTAGGTTTATGCAACATAGATAGAATTCTGCATTTGAAAAAGAACTCCACCTTGATCAGCATTCAGACCCTCTGGCAAATCACCAGCAGCCTGGCCTCCTTCATAACAAACTCTCAGTAGCTAAAGCTGCTTTTATGTTTGCAGGCCCTAGGTGGATGTGATAACACGGAGTCATCCAAAGTCCCTTGCCTTTTGTCGCAATGGATTCATTTACATCTTATTTGCATAACAAATCATTTTGTATACATTGAGATGAATACTAAGGCATAGCAACAGCAGCACTCTCATTAATTATTCTTGCACGGATGGTGCAATCTGGACTGTTCAAGTGGTGTTATTAAAATCCTTCTTGACCTCAAAACCTGGAATATAAAATAGCCACATAAGCACCTATTTTTAAAAGCCTTATCACTGTGTATATTTTGTTATTTTCAAGGTTTTAATTTATTGGGGGCATGCAGTTTCTCATAACTCATTATTCCTCTTGTCATTCCACTCATTTTCATTTTCTTTGTTCATATTTCTTCTTTTCATTTTGTCAGGTTCTTTTTTTCCCTTTGCCTCCTTTTCTCTCATTTCCTCTTATAGCTAGCTTCACTTTTCTCTGCAGTCCCTTCCTCTGTCTTCATTTCTGTTTCCCAAATATGGATCACAAATAATAAAGAAAAAAGTCAGGTATCAATGAACAGAAAAAGACTGGGAGTGGAGTAACCATGAAGGTTTTTATTCCATAATTCATATTTCATGGGGAATTTGTCTCTTTAATTTTATTGCACTGTGCTCTTTGAAAAATTCCTTTCTACTTAAAATAAGCACACAGCCCATTGTTTGTGTGTGTTTTTGTGGGGAAAAATACTTTCCAGAGATTACTGTCATATTTTTTCTGTTGTGAAAATTGTTGCAAGTGGTAGCAGTATGTTATGAAATAAAAGTCAAACAAAGAAGGGGAAGAAGGGAGATGGAGAAAACTCAAGCTCACCTGCACCCTTGCCTGTGTGCATGCTGTCATAGTTACTGTGAACAAAACGAGATCTAAAGCAGCAATTAAAAAATTTACTCCAAATATGAAAATAATCATTGGTTTTAGAATCTTATCTTCTCAATTTTACCTTGCAGCAAACTATCTGTATATCACTGGGTTCTCCATTTGCCATTATCAATTTAAATGTAAGTTAATAGATTCTTATAAATGAAAGCTAATCATATACTATCTACTCCTATAAAGCACAATTTACAGATGAGGGAACTGAGATCAATATGTTAAATATTTTGGTGCAAAGATCCATTGCCTCATCCACCCTATGTATCCCATGCCATTTTCACTGTTAAGCAACAGAGTGGTTAAAGCATTGTTAATGAAACTCTTCTGCCTAGGTTGGAATCCCAGCCCTGACATCTGCCTGCTTTCATTACTCCATGTCTGTTTCCTTATTTGTGAAATGGAAATAGCATTTACCACATATGCTGATTGTGAAGACTAAATGATAATTATACTTTTATAACAATCACTACATTCCTTACACAAGAAAGTGCTATATAAGTACTGTCATTATTATTACTCCTGCACCTGCTTCTGCTAATGTTCCTGAGCACACTAGGGCTCAACCATGTGGTGCTTTGACACATGACCCACCAATTAGTGTTGAAGAAAACAGGTTTTTATTAACAAGGTTCCAACCTAGTGGGAACTGAGAGCACTCCTGATCAGAGCCCTCACCTTCTGCAAGAATCAGAACTTCCCTTGCTCCCCAAAAGTCCACAAGCCAAACCATGACCAGAAGTTCCCCATTTCCTTATTTGTTCTTAAGCCAGTCACACAACAGCTCTCCATCCTCTCTGGAATGTGCACGTGTGGGTTTCAGAGTTTCCATCCTCTCACGGCAGCTCTTTCCTTCAGGATCTGGGGTGCCCTGTTCTCAGCCTCCATGTAGTGGTTCAAGAAAACATATGCCATGTTACACTGGGTCATGGTGGGGTTCAGGGAGGAGTAGTCCCAGGAGAGTGACTTCTCTGTACATCCTTCAGGAAAGCAGAAGTTTGCAGCTCAGCATTCCCAGGCACAGTTCAGCTCCAGGCATCTCCGAGGAATCCAGGCTTGGTTAAGCAGGTCCCCCCAGCTCCATCGGCTCTGCCGTGGTCTTCTGTAGTCTGACTTCTTCCCCTCCAGACCTTGTGGTGCACCCTCAAGTCTCTCTCACTCATTCCAGACCTCTTCTCTTTGTGGCAGACTCTTTTACATACAAGACCTTGTGGCAGACCTCCTCCTCTTTCAGCCTACCCTCATTATAAAGTCTCAGCCCAGAATTTCCTGCACGACCTCATTTCTGGCCCCTCCTATGATGTGTTAGTGCTCACCATTTTTGCCACTTCCCCTGTATGTTTCACCTTCTTTCAGCAGCCATTTTTAGTCAGGGCAAGAGTTCCAAGTGACATTGGGACATCCAGGGAGAACATCCACCTCCCAAGGCTATGTCACGAGCCACTATACACTCTTTTTTTTTTTTGCTTCATTTTTATCATTTTTTAATTTAAATTGTTGTTTAAGTACAGTTTTCTGCCTTTTACTCCCAACCCAGCCCATGCCCCCAGCCCTCCCCACCTCCTCCTGTTTCCACCCCACCTTGTTATTGTCCATGTGTCCTATATACTTGTTCCTGCAAGCACTTCTCCTTTTCCTCTAAAATTCCCTCCCCTTGTAAAGTCATGTAAACAAAAGGTTTACATGCCCTGGGTGGCATTCCTCTTTCCTTCAGGAAAAGCACAGCTATTAACTTGCCATTGTTATGCAAAGTATCTTTAATGCCATATAATCCACGTCTCCCTTCTCCCAATCAAGGGTTTTCGGGAATACACTCTGGTATTTTCGGGGACCCCCACCCTTCAACCTATTACATTAATGCAACCCCTTTTAAGGAAGTCATTCAAGAGAGAAAACTTGGAATTAATCTGCTATCCTCCCTCTACTTTATGCTCCCAATTTACTCAGTCACCATGTCCCATCACCCCCAACACTGCTATACTTCAGAACCCTAAAATCCTTTACTTTGATTATCTTTGTTCTCTGGCATTTTATACAGTTTAAAATACAACCATCTTTAAAGAAAAAATTTTACCACTCTTCTGCTTCTAAAAGAATAACTAATATTATAAACACTTAATTTATATTATATATTATATTTTAAATATTATAACTAGCTAATATTTGTTGGCTAGGTAGACTATGCCCCATAGTACAGTATCTCCTAGCTCTCACAGCAACTCTGAACGTTAAGTACTTTTACTCCCATTGTACTCACGAAGGAATTGAGGGCTGGAAAGTTTAAGCAGTTACACAAGGTTACATAAATAGCGAGTGTCAGTCAGATTTGGAGCTTAGGTGGGCAGCATTCAGAGTTCATGAGGTATACAACAAACATGCTGCATCTGAAGACAGTGTAGGGACCCCGGCCTGGGAATGGAAAATACTGGTGGCCAAGAAGCCAAAGTTAGACCAGGTGGCCTGAAGGACCAAAAACAAAACAAAATAAGTCACTTACCCCTCCAGCCCCTACTCAGAAATGCAGTGATAGCTGATTTTATCTCCCTTCTAACTGCCTGCTTCAAACTACAGACTCGCTTGTGCAAGTGATCAAGGTCTGATGGCTATGTGACCTTGCTAGAGTGGCAGTACCGTGCACAGCAGTCTATCTTGCCCCCACAGTACAGGCCGGAAAGTAGTTACCAGGCCAGGAAGCTGAAAAAGAAAAGTCACCCCACTGTGAATTGAACAATTCTGCAAGCTTGCCTTTTTCCAATAGGCTACTTCCAAAAAGCCAAAATTTTCATGCAAGCCTGCTTGTGAAAGCAGCCAAACAGAGCCAGCCTCAGAGCCAGAGCCAGAGTTCGGAGGACCTTCCGTTCCTATGTGCTGCCTCCCTTGTGCTTGAGCATGAGCTTAACAAAATCCGTCCGGAAATTTCTCTGGGGTTCCCTCTTGATTCTTATCTTGGGAAACCCAAGAAACCCCAACACTTGGTAACACTTCTTTACTGCCAGCACATACAAACCTAAGCAATCTGGCAGGCCCTTCTGATCTGGCTCCTTACCTGTCTCTTAAGAATCGTTTTTACTGAGTGCATGTTCCCATTATACTGATCAGCCCTGTACTTTCAGCCCTGAATGAAGCATTTTTTTTCTAAGACTCTGTGCCTTACTTGACAAATGCAGCTTTCCCTGCCTGAGACTCTCCTTCCCTGTTTTGTCCTCTCAACTCCAGAAAGGCTGCTCTGACCTCCTCGTGTTTTACATCTGGGCTATGAGCTACCCCTTCATGGCCCACGTCAATAAATAGATAAAAAAGATTGATAAACACATAAGTGGGTATCTTAGAATGAATTATTATGTATAAAGCATCTGCAACTTATTCATTTTTTTCTCTTATTGTCATGTCAAATTCTGAGATATATTTATTTTGTTTAATTTATTTATTGCCTATATCTTTTTAGTCTTAAATTCTACTTTTCTAATATTATTTCTTTCTATTTGTCAGTTTTATTTTCCCTATTCCTTAATTTTTGACCAGTGCTTGTTAGATTAATATTTTAAAATTCAATCTAGAAGATTGTTTTTGGAGGAAATGATCTCACTATATAAATTATGAAAACCTCAAAAATGGGATTTCAACCTATTTTGATTTTTTTATTATATTTTCTTGTTTTTGTTATCTTTGTTATTTTTTTATGTAATTAATTCTTTTAAAAAATTTCTGTATCCCATGTCTATTAATGTAAAATTACTGCATAATTTCAATTTGCTCAAGATTATTTGTTTATCATTAGGTTATATTTAAATAAATACTTTCAATTAATACTTAAAAATTAAACTATCAAATCTCAACTAATCACTGTGTCTACCCTGTTCAACTTAAGAGGAAATACTTAGTATCCCATGGAAAGTTTGCCTAATATTTAATGTTTCTTTCCTATATAGCAAACAGAAAATTCAGAAATTTTCTTCCACTGATTTTGTTCAACATAAGGAAAGTAGATAAGACTCATGCTTCTGGCTAAAGTGGAGTTAAAAGTAGTAACTTTAACTTCTCACCTGAAACAATGAACAGAAAAACAAAAAGGTACTTTCAACAACACTTTAAGACAGTAAAACCCTGGAAGTTAAGGACGGTGATGTCTGAGAGACAGCAAGAAAGGGCGACGAGCCCCATTTGCCCCCGGTGCCCCAGTGTAGTGCCTGGAGGTAAATTTGAGACCATAATGCATAAATGAGGAACTCAGGCAAGACCAGAGACTATCCCTAAAATGAAGAGACAGAAGTGAGAATTAGGAGAGATCAAGGTAGTTAGAGTTTACATAGCAGAGTACTAGAAAGGAAAGACGCTGAGAGAGAATTCCAGAGATCTACAGAAGGCCTCCTTCAAGTCTATCAGCTGAGTACTGGTAAACGCATTTATGTGGGAGAAATTAACCAGGGCTGGAAAAATAACCACCGGTTTAGATGCAGTCATATCCAGAACACGAGTATGCAAGTAATTATTTTTACCATCAGCAAGAGTGAAAAACCGTATGGTAAGAAATAGCAGTAAAATTTCCAAATGGAACCCAAGCAAAATAAACCTAAAGAAAACAATGACAATTTACATTTCAATCAATTAGCATGAATTCACTGATAAAAAGAAAAAATTTAAACAACCAGAGATAAATATACTTTACTCCAAAAACAACAAAGTGATAGATTTGTTTTAGGAAAGAATGGAACTGAAAGACAGTGGACAGTGGAATGAGATCTTTAAACACTGAAAGAAAAGCTCTCCTAGAATTACTGAACCAGTGAAACTATGTTTGAAAAATGAAAGCAAAATAATAACTTTTTCCCGTGTAATCAAAAGTTATGAGAATTTATAATTAACAATCCTTTCATTGAAAGAATGGTTAAAAGGAATTTCTTAAGGCAAAAGGAAAACACTACCTAATAGAAATTTGGAACTATTAAAAAAAATAAGTATCTCCATAAAGAATAAATTGTCAGTAATTCTAATTTTTTTAATGTAAAACCGCTAAGTGGTAACTGTCTGTTTAGAGCAAAGAGAGTAAATGTATCAAATGTCTTTTACCATATTTAGGTGTCAGATGTATGAAAGTTGGAAAAAACTGGGTAAAATGAATACATATTGGTATGAGGTTCATATACCATACATGAATTGTATAATATTTGAAGCTAGACTGTGATAGTTAAATATGTATATTGTAAACCCTAAAGTAACCAACCATTAAAAATAAAAACAAAGAGGTGTAGTTAATAAAGTAATAATGGAAATAAGATAAAATTTTAAAATTAAATACTCAGTTAATACAAAAGAAGTCATGAAAAGAGAAATAATGATCAGGCAGGGCAAATAGAAAGCAGATTACAAAACAGCCGAGTTACATTCAACTACATCCATAATTGCATAAATGTTTGTGGTCTAGCAGCCACTTAAAAGGCAGAGATTGTCAGTGTACAGTAAATAATTAGCCTTTTGCCCAAAGAAAGTTCTTCCCATTATCCTTGGCTTCTGGCAGGTAATCTACATCACATCTGATAGGAATGCTTTTGTTTAGAGTGGGCTGGCCATGCCAAGCAACCTTAGGTTGGGGGTTGGTCATGTCAGAAAGGCCAACAACAAGACTTAGAATGGGATGCACCCAGGATGGATCCACCTAGGATCAACTTGGAGATTGAGTTAACCTGCATGGACAACTGATCAATCAACCACGCCTACCTAAAGAAGCCCTGATAAAATCTCTGGGCAGCAAAGTCCTAGTGAGTGTCCTTGATTGGTTGCTCTGATGAATGCATTGTCAGTTAATTGAATTGAACATTCCCCCGAACTCTCCAATGCTTCAAATAATGTCTGTAGTATTATATTACATGTAATTCCTGATGTCACCTATTCAGACAAAAAATTTTAAACTGATGTGCAGTGATAGTGAACTGAAGTAAACGAAAGTAGGTACCATGGTAGTATCAAAATCAGAGGGATAGATGTGTAATTTAAAAGGAATATTCAATATAATAATATTTAGTTTATGTTTGAAAAGAAAAAAAGAATATTTTAGTTCTTTTATAATACCGAGTTCTGAAAATAAAGCAAGAAAACAAATGGTGATAGATAGACAAAAAATTATATCATTAGCATCAGTCAAGTTCATAGCCCACTAAAAAAAGCATGAAGATTATGTGAAGAAAACCTTGAATTTGAAAAAGCAGAGAAGAAATGTTATGTGTTCTGATGAAAAGATTTCAAATTCATGCTACATAGGATGAATTGGTAGAAGGAAAGATAAGACTTTTATTATATAGAAGAAAACAATGGTGATTAGAGTGTGATTTCCAAATATTTAAACAAATGTCATGTGAAAGTTGGAATATACTTGTTTGGAATCTTCAGGCCATAGGTCCCTTACCTTATGAGTAGAATTTATAGAAACAACTGTTTTTCTTGACTCTCACAGTATTAAGACTTCTACCTGTTCAAGACTCTATACTGTGAAGGTCAATTAAAGAACGCCTTTGGTTGTGGAGTTGGGAGAGGGGTAAGGAGTGGAATAGCCATTATTTAAAAGCCTTGAAACTCATAGACAAAGACAACAGTACGATGATTACCAGAGAGAAAGGGAGTGGGGGAAGGCAGAAGAGGGTAAAGGGGGCATAAATAGTGATGAAAGAAGACTTGGGGTGGTGAGCACACAATACAATATACAGGTGATGCATTATAGAATTGCACACCTGAAATCTATATAATGTTATTAACCAGTGTCACTCCAATACATTCAATACATTTTTTAAAAGGCCCTGAGCTGTGTGTGAATCAGTAAATGTGAAGAATTCCAGCACATGAAACTTGTTTTCAAGACTCTTAAGGGACCTTCACAGAGCTCAGCAACCAACTGTCTTCCATCTGTTCAACACAGCGAATACAGCAATTTGGGCTTGAAGTGAAACTAAAGAGATTTATGTTAGATATGAGAGTTTTCTGACAGTGATGTTTATTAAGGCATGGAATGTGTAACCAATGAAACGATAATCTCTTCACTGGAGGTCTTCACATAGAAGTCATTTTCTCCTTTTTCCAGAGTGGTTTAAATTTTCTCGCAAGTATGAAATAGACATAATGACTTATTTGAAACAGAATTCTTTACTATGTACCAACACTTCATTTATCTAGCTTCATTCCGGAATGAATTGCCGTATAAAGCACCAAGTAGTTTATTTTTAATGCCAATGTAAACACTTTTGTTATAAATCTTTCCCAAGTTTATTTAAGTTACAAATTATTTAAAATGTAATATGTAGAATTTATCTGAAATTATGTTTTCAACTTTCATTAATTAGACAAGATTATAATTAAGATCTTAATGTGTTAAATATATTAATATCAGAGAATTTTAAACTTTGTTTTTCAATACATCAAGTCATCCTACATTAAAATTTAGCCTCAAAAACTTTTCTTTTCCTTTTTTCCTACTGGAATCCCAAGAGTCACATCCAGCTGCTGGTGATTTGGCTGCATTTTGAAATTTCCATCTCTATTTTTTTGAATTAGCATTTGTTGCTTGCTGGAAAATCTGAAAAGTTCGAAATTTAAATTGTCTCTGAAGTAAAAGTAAATACGAACTGAATGAAGACCTGAGACTATTGTTAAGGGATAAAGTGGAGGACTGTAACCTGGTTAAGAAACACTTTTTTGTTTACTTCTGTGTTTTCACTAGGCATTTGGATATTTCCACAGAACTGCCACTTGGATGAATGTTGATGTGTTAGTTTTCTATTGCTATTTGACAAATTAGCTCAAAATTTAACCACTGAAAATAGCCCATATTTGTTATCTCACAGTTTTCTGTGGGTCAGGCATACAGGGGCATTTTATTTATGCCTTATTCTTTGCAGTTTTTTACAAAGCTGTCATCAAGGTCTGAGGTCTTGTTGGAAGGCTTTACCGAGGGAGAAGCCACTTCCGCACCCACTCATGTAGTGTTGACAGAGCTCAATTTCTCATGGCTGTTGGAAGGAGGACCTCAGTTTCTTACTGGCTATTGGCTAGAGGTCATCCTCAGTTTCTTACTACATGGGCCTCTCCAATACAGAGAGCGTCTGCTCATCAAAGACAGAAAGAGAGAGCTGGCTAACAAAATAGAAGTCCTGTCTTTTACTACCTAATCACAGACATGATATGCATCACATTTGCCATATTCTGTTTATTAGAAGAAAATCACTATATCCAGTCCATAACTGAAAGAAGGTTACATAGGGGCATGAATACTAGGAGGAGGGGATCATTGGGAGCCATGTGAGAGGCTGCACATGATAGTTGCAATACCTGATGGCTCAGTCAGGCAGGTATAAAAAAACACTTATATGCATCTAAAGGGTTTTCCCCCACCACTGGGTAAATGTACTACCAGGCTTATTTATGCATGTAATAAAATATGTGAAATCCAACTTAAGATAAATGACTAAATCAAATAAAAATTTTAAGCCAAAGAAGACTAAACATCTATTTTAATTTACTGTTCTGTGAGAACAGCAATATTTTGGGAGTTCAGAGGAATTAGAGTTTGTGTAGTATAGATTAGAGCACAAGACCTAAGACAGGCTCTTGCAGAGCCAAGGATGCCAGGAGAGTTGTCCTGGGGCCTGAGCTGCTTAAGAAGGATGAATAGAAAAAGTTTTGAGGACAGAACAAGATAGTGAACTGTGGTGGGATTTTCTGAGATTTCTGAGATTAACAGGCAGCAAATTTATTCTTACCTCTGGTCCCCACTTCTTACTTAAAGTGTAATCTTGCACATGCTACTTAAGTATTCAGCCTCAAAAACTACAGGAAGCAAAAAGGAATTCACTCCTAGAAGTTTGGTTTGGATGATGGGATAAGATTCACTTCAGTTCTCAGAACCAGGATTATACTGCCAGTGTGAGGTATGCTAAAAAGTTCTTGCTTTGAGTAGGTTTAAGATTTCTACATTGACTCACATTGGAAAGTTGTTGAATAAATAGGCTAAACCAGACCCAATACCTTCAGTGTGAGCAAGTGTCCACATTAAAAAGCATATAACTAATGTAAGTTTTTAGAACTCAACAAGGTCCAATTTAGATTCAAAATATTTAAAAGATGTTAGTACAAGTTTAAGTGAAAATAAACTATTTCATTTGGGATGCGACATGTATCTGGAAGAGAAAAACACACTACAAGCTTTGATCTTGTGTATGAGCCATCTATCTCACATTTTTAGTTCAGTTTTAATTTAAGGGAAAAATGTAACTGATTCTCGGAAGAGTTGGGAGGCAACTGGAGTAGCTCACAGACATCACTTTTATTGTATCCTCAATAATTAAATGAATTGTAGAGGTAGTAGAGGAATAGGAAAGGCAAAATGAAATCTCTCAGAATAAATCCATACCCCATTTTTTCATATTATGACTATGACAATGATGCTAATAACCATGGAAAAGTATCATTGATAGACAACTTCCCAATACTACTGTAAAATACATAATTCAATGTTGTCATAGACAGAGTGTATTCAAGAGAGTATAATGCTAAAATGTTAAATACCAGCTTACCTGCAGGTATTTATTCACTTGGTGTTTTTTATTTCCAACTAACAGATTGAATATATGAAGGAGGGGATAACACAATTGGAGAAATCAAAAACATATAACAATGCTAAAGTGATATTCTGGCTAAGGTTTTGCAATTCAGCATTTGTTATTAGGTATGCCTCCTTACTCCCCATGATGTACACAGAATTTCCCACCTTCCCTTGTCCTCTCCCTTTACCTATACTATCAGTCTTCTTACAACAGTGATCAACAATCTCATAGTCCTTCTGGCTTCTGTCTCTGTCACCTGACAGAAAAAGTATCACCCAAGTCACTACAGGCCTCCCTTCAGCTATATCCAGCACCATTTTTTTCTATTTAACATGGTTTATTTTCTTGATAATATCTGGCCCTGCAGATTTCTCTTCACTCTTAGTTTTAACAAACAAAACGAACAAACCTTACTCATTCTAACTGTCTCTCAGAGATTCTACAGTTGTTCTTCATTTATTACTTAATTATGAGAGATTGAATTCCATGAGCATAGTTTGTACTCCAGGTCTCCTTCTTCATTTTACACGCTCTCTCTAAAAAATCTCATCCACTCTCTTAGAATGAACCATCATCTTGATAGCTCTTAATCCAGTTTCTGTATCTCCGGTTCTCATCTTCTTCCTGAGCTCCCGATCAGTATTTTCATCAGCCCACTGAGCAACTCCCTCTGGAGGTCCCACAGGAATGGTGGGTTCAGCACGTCTAAGTGTCAACTTCCTTACTCTTTAATTCTATGTATATTTTCCCCTGTATTTCCTATCTAGCATGAAATCTTTACAACTCAACTACTTTCCTTAACTCCTTTCCTATGACTGCCAGCCCATATTATCAAGCAAGACTGCTTAGATCCAAAATGTGCTGTGTCTGTATCCTCTGCTTAATTCCCTGGGGCATACCTTTATTAAAAGGCTTCTCATTCCTTCTGATGGTATCAAAGTTACTTCCTAATTACCCATCCTTTTCACCCAGTCTCTTCTTCCTTCATTTCTTTCTCCTCCTTTTTTCTGAGAAAAATCTTTCAAGATGTACACATTTTGTGAGTCATATGCTGCAAAAAGTCAACTTATTATCTATAGAATAAATTCAAGGTCCTTAGATTATATTAAACTCTTCAAGTTCTAGTCCCAACTATCTTTTCAGATTCATCCTCTGGCAGAGTTCTTCAAGTACATCTTTCTCTGTTTGTAGAGATCTTCCTCATTTCCTAAATATATAAAGCAGTTGCGTCTTCATGCTTTTCTAAATCTCTTTCCTTAAGAGGTAGAATGTTTCCTTAAGAGGTGGTTCTAAATCTCTTTCCTTAAGAGGTAGAATGTTTCCTTAAGAGGTGGAATGTTCTTCCACCTACCTACTCCTGCCAAAGTCACACAACCACAAAGTCCTATACAAAAATATCCCCTCTTCCACAGATTGAAAGTCAAGATTAGTCATTTTAATGCATTCTTAATGTGTGCACTTGGTCCATACTTCTATCTAACGATATAGATTATGTTGTATAATTATTTTCTAATGGCTATTCCATCTACTGTACCATTGTTCACTTATGGACAGAGACCTTTCTGTATCTGGAATATTGTACTTGGGTATTAAATAAATAATGGAGTACTTTTATAAATAAAGCAGCACTAAATTTTGTAAGTGGTGGCTTGCAAAATTTTTTCAACGATATCCCTTTTTACTATTAAAGGCCAAGCTACCTTATATAATCTTATTTAAATTAACCTTTGTACTGCTTTATAAAATACTCTTTTTGGGGTCCCAATAATTTAAATTTTAATTATTATGTATTTAAGGCTGAAATTTTATTTTGTGATGTATAACTGTTAGAAAAATTCTTAGAGTTATTTTTATGTACATATTAAGCATTGGGATATATGTGTACATCCCATAAATCAAGAGCTGATGCTTATAAGTAGCTCCTCTATAGGCTCCCATAAGGCCATAGGAAGAAGAACAAATTTGTTACAAAAGCACCTTTTTTGAACTTTATATCTAAATTTAAGTCTTCTTGGTTATATTTCTAGATGCCCTGTTACTGTCCTAAAGATACCTTCAACATATTTTCTATGAGACAAAAGGACTAAAGTAGTCTTTGAGATTATATATATATAGCTTCTCTCTATATATATAGACTTCTTAATTTAGGAAATAAATTTTCCCCTCCATAAAGGAAGAACTTTAAGGGTTGCAGCTGTCTTCTCCTGAGGGTACTGGACTGCATATATCCCAGTAGATCTGCATTATGAGTGACAATAGAGCAAGCTTAGTTTGCTATGTTGTGTTTCAACTCCCTAAAACTTTTAATTGATGATGCAGAACAACTAAGGATTGGGTTTTTGTAGTCAGTAGTCAAGATGAGCAAATAGAAAAAACAGTAGAGTATAAAAAGGGCTATGATGTGTCACAAAACAGGGCATCTAACTCATACTTAGATGGATAAAAAGAAACCTCCTGGAAGAAGAGATGTCTAAGTTGAGATCTGAAGATTGGCAAGAAGTTGCATGCAGAGAGAATCCCATGAATTAAAATACTTGAGCTGACTGCAAGGTTGAACAACTGCAAAAGACTACATGTGGTTACATCCAAACAAATAACAAGAGCTCCATGAGACTGCAGTCAGTGCGAGTTCGGTGAGTTTTGCAAATTCAGTCCCAGATGTGTCCTTTTTGAGTACTAGAGAACACAGCTGGACCATGGGAAGATAGAAGAGAGGCAGCTTTCTGTCACTATTAGTAACTCCTTTAACGACAATTTTTCCCCAGCAACTTTTGGCAGAGCAGCAGAATAAGGAGGTTAGAGTGAGGTAAGGCCAGAAACTGGAGCACAGGCACTTGCCTCATTCTGGCCGGTTGGTACACACTGCAGTCTAGAGAGTGAGGAGGGTTATGGTTAGCTGCTCCTCCCCAGCATCAAATTCCCTTTTCGTCCTGCTATGTAAATCCAATACTTTTCAGGTGTTATCCATCACCATGCAGCCTATGGACACCATTCAAAGGCCATTATTTCTGTAACAGTAATTAACTCAAGAGGACAAATGAATATATCATCTTTCTGCCAGCGATCATTTCCGAAGTGGGCTTGTGATCTAATTTTAGCCAATATAATATGGGAAGAAAGTATTTGCTTTTCTGGGTAAACTCTCACAACAATTCCTTGTTTTGATAAGAATGATTTCATGTCTGATTAGCTGCAGTCAACACATTACAGGCTTGTGGATGATGCTGTCACACAGTGTGTAAGGGGCATAGTGTGATTTCCACTATCCAGTGCAATAGCCACTAGCTGTGCATGGTTATCTAAATTTAACTCACTGAAAATTAAATAAAATTAAAAATTCAGTTACTAAATTACAGTAGCACTTTTCAAGTGCTCAATAGCCACATGTGGCTAGTGGCTACCATTGTATTTTGCTGATATAAAACATTTCTAATTTTGCAGAAAGGTCCATTGGATAATGCTGATTTAGAGAATCCTACATGCACACAAACACACACACAAAGCACTGAAAACATCAGATTAAATCAACCCTGAAGTTTGCCCTAGCTCTGGACTTTCAGATGTGTGAACCAATAAATGTTATTGTTGCTTTTGTTGTTTAAGCCAGTTTGAGTATAGCTTTCAGTCCTTCCAGCTGGAAACATCTTTATTGATTAAAGAGGTAAGCTCTTTAGATGTTAAAAATTAAAATATTTTGTGCACCAAATAAGAACCGTGATTACATTAAATGACAGCTTCTGTCATTCCCTCTGGCCCTTTATTATTACTACTTTTTTATAAATTAAAAAGGAATGATTAAATAAAATCACAAAGCATCTTCCATTTAATATTACATGTTTATCACACAAAAAACATCCTGTTAACTTATTGTTTTTATAAGATTAATTTATTTGGGTCATATGAAATAAAACACAATATTCTTCAAGTTTTGTGTTAATCAAAAGTTCTACTGAGGCAACAAAGAAAAGATTCTTTGATTTTACGAGACAAAAGATATCTTCTCTTCAAAGCTGTGGCTTCATATGGTTTAACATCAACCCTCATGCACACCATCCTTTCCTATTTGTCATATTTAGGTGCTGGATGGGACTCATTAAAAGGAAATGTAGCGATAGGGGGCAATTACACTTTTCTCATGAAGCAATCACTTTTCTCAGAAAAGCTCAGGCACCCATCTGGGTTTTTTGCCCTAGGGGGGTAGTTTTCTTTTGATAATCCTACCTATTGAACTGTCATGTTCCACTGCTCAATTAATTTAGCCCAGTAGATGGTTCCATAAAAATGTTCCCTCTATTCAGGCAATTTGATGACTCTTTCTGCTCTTTCAGACCAAACACAATGAAGTTGTGGGCATGAGTCTCTGCTGCTGCACACAAAAGGGCTGAGACCCCCGGCTGCCCTGTGATAGCTGTCCCGTGGCTCTGTGCTCTGATGCAGATGGGGAGGGAGTGCCACTGACCTTCCTCCATCACTCAGAAAAACAACCAGGCAGCTTTTCTGCACTCAGGACATTCATGTTGAGCAAATAACTGAAATGCCAGATTGAAATCTTAGCCTCATATCTGACTATAACAACTCAAAAATAAGCCCTTCTATTTGAGACAAAGAGAGTGATCTTTTCTGCTTTATGCAATGTCCATAACTTTCTTGTTTGTTTTCTACTAAAAGATGTCTTTGAATGTCAACAATTGTAAACAGCTACTGGATTGAACTATCACTTTATAAATGGTCCTTTAAATGGCATTAAATATGATGAATTAAAATTCAAAAAGATACATAGAATAGAAAGTAAAAACCCTAACCCCACCACACACATATACCCCTTACCACCACCTAATCTCTTTCTCTTTAGGTAACCATTATAAAATATGCTACATTTACTTCCAGATATGTCACTGTATGTTCAAACACACATGTGCATGCACGTATGGAAAATGCTGTGTCTGTTTTACATAAATGGAATTCTACCCTATATATTGCCATGCAACTAGATTTATTATACTTTTAAAATATCTCAAGATAATTCAGTATTAGACATTCAATACTATTTCACAGGAGAAAGAAAAGCTTCATAGTAGCCCATATAATAGAATTATTTAGAATACCATTATGTAGGAGTCCATGCCATAGAATTCAATTATGTAGAATTACATAAAAACACATAATTTTAATTATTAAAACATATTTTAAAAGTTTATTTAATAGTTTCTTCTCTGTAATTTATTGTTTCAGATCTTATATTCAGGTCTTTGGTCCATTTTGAGTTCATTTTTATACATGTGGACAAAATGTAATCTGGTGTCATTCTTTTGCATGTGATTTTCCAATTTTCCCAGTATTAAAGAGGCTTTCTTTTATCTATCACGTGTTTTTGGCTCCTTTTTCAAAATTAATTTTCTTCTATGTTTATATGGAAGAAAACATATGAGTAGTTATTAAACTCATGCACCTTGGTCTTAGAGATGATTTTATAATTTGATCCCAAAGGCAAGGGAAGTACAAGCAATAATGAATGAATGGGACTATGTCAAACTAAAAGTTTCTGCACAGCAAAAGAAACCAACAATAAAACAAAAAGCCAGCCAAACAAATAGAAGATGATATTTACAAACAAGGGGTTAATATCCAAAACATAAAAAGAACTCATACAACCCCACACCGAACAAACAAACAATACAATTAAAAAATGAGCAGAGGACCTGAACAGACACTTCTCCCAAGAAGACATACAAATGGCCAACAGATATATGAAGAGATGCTCAACTGCACTGGCTAATAGGAAAATGCAAATCAAAAACAATGATATACCACGTGACACCTGTTAGAGTGGCTGTTATCAACAAGAAAAGTAACATCAAGTGCTCAAGAGGTATGGGAAAATGGGAACTCTCATTAACTGCTGTAGGATGTAAAGTGGTACAGACACTAAAGAAAACAGTATGGTGAGTCCTCAAAAAATTAACAGTAGAATTACTGTGTGACCCAGCACTCCCTCTTCTGGGTTCTACCCCCAAAATTTGAAAACATTTATTCTCAAAGATGCATGCAATCTATGTTCACTTTTGCACTATTCATAGTGGCCAAGACATGGAAACAACCAAAGTATCCTTTGATAGCTAATTGGCTAAAGAGGATATGGCACATATATACTTGGGAATACTATTCATTCATAAGAAAAGATGAAATGCTGTCATTTGTGACAATGCTGATAGACCTTGAGAATATTTTGCTAATTAAAATAAGTCACTCAAAAAAGGCTAAGAACCATGATTTCACTCATATGTGGGAGATACAAGGGGGGAACCAAAACCCCCAGAATTTATTTATTTATAAATAATTGTGAATTTATTCTTACATATTTAAACACCAGTCACCTTAAAAGTACTGTCCATTTGATGCAATACACTTATTAAGAGGTTTTTCCCACTGCTCAAACCAACAGTTTTTGAACTTATCAAGTTGATGCCTTTTAGTGCTTCTGCTAATTTTTTTGTTTTGCCTCTTTCACATGGGAAAAACTTTTTTCTTTGAGGACCTTTTTCATCAGGGTAAACAAAAAAAATTCTCTTGGGGTGAGATTTGGTAAGTAGGGAGGGTGGGCATAGGGGTAATACCATTTTTGGTCAAAAACTACTGAATACTCAACATGGTGTGGGCAGGTATGCTTGTAAATCACCCATGATTAAATGGGCAAACACATTGAGTATTATAAAAATATTCACTGAAGCTGATCTCAGCCTCTCACAACAATGCCAGCTCATATACTGATACTGATGGGTTCCTATGACACTCACCTAGTGGGGGAAGCCTGTACTACAGTGGGCCTGTCCTCCAGAAAATAATTATGTTTTGTTGATGGTCCCCCCTTGTAAAACTGGAACTTATAGATACAGAACACAGTATGGTGGTTACCAGAGGAAAGGGGTGAAGGGTTAGTAAAGGTAAAGGGAACCAAATACATTGTGATGGAAGATTATTTGACTTTGGGTGGTAGGCACAACAAATAATATACAGATAATGTATTATAGAAATCAACAACTGAGATCCAAGATTGTAGTGGAGTGAGTGGAAGGTATATTAACTTCCTCCCAGAACCCAACTGGAATTACAACTACATTTAAAAAAATAATCCCGAATAATCAACTCACACTAGCTGGAGAGAAGCTTTATAAGCAAGGACATTTGGAAGACACCAGTTCACTACAATGAGACTGGTAGGAAGTGCAGAGGCAAAAGAGGTTTGGCTGGGCTCCCATGTGTAGCAGCTAAAGTCTGGAAGGATATTTCTTCTGTGGCCTGGGGGTTCCCCCTGAAAAGTGTGAGGTTGAAACCCCAAGCTGAGCTCCCCAGCATAGAGCACCAGAAAAGGAATCTAAATAACATCCAGCTGTGGAAAGTAGCAGGGTTTCTGTCTGCCAGGCAGAGGTGGCTAGAGATGTAGAGAGGCTCTTACAACACCAATGCACAAAATATCATTTGCAACCTCTTACCCTGTGCTTCGGGGGAAGGTGAGCAGAGTGGACTAGAGATGCATGAGGAGAGTCTGGGGTTACTGGATCCAGGGAAAGAGTTGAAGAATCAACCACCAGGATCCCTAAGTCATTCCCTGTATTACAGAAGCCATTTTTCTTGGTCAGAGCACTCCCCTACAAGCAGTGTCATCCTAAAGGGAAGCAATAATCCCACCCACAGGATTCCCTCCTGCCCCACCCTGTGGTACTTAAGCCAGGATGCTGAGTATAGGTGGGGGCTATATCAGTGATTAAGCCAACAGCAAAGGCAGATCTCTGGGAGCTCTGACTTTAGCTGTGTCTCCACCAGGCCTGGTGCTGGTAAAAGCTGGCCTTAGTGCACAGCCTGGTTCTTTCTGCACACAAAAAGGCCCAGCAGCCCTAGCTGGTGTAGCTCAGTGGATTGAGCATGGGCCTGTGAACCAAAAGGTCACTGGTTTGATTCCTGGTCAGGGCACATGTCTGTGTTGTGGGCCAGGTCCCCAGTAGGGGGCATATGAGAGGCAACCACACATTGATGTTTCTCTCCCTTCCTTACTCCTTCCCTTGCCCTCTCTGTAAAAATAAATAAGTAAAACTTTTAAAAGGAAAAAAAGGCCCAGCAGAGGGAGCCAAAAACTGTGGATCTCTGATAGCTCCAAATAGATTGCCCAGGGGGAGTCACAGACAGTGTCTGAAGGTCTGCACCAGAGTCTTTGCAGATCTGCCTAATACACAGAAACAAATTCAAATAAACAGCCAAAATGGGAAGATCAGAAATGGGCCCCAAACAAGAGAACAAGATAATTTTCCAGAACTAAATGAAATGGAGGCAAGCAATTTACTGGATATAGAGTTTAGAGCAATGATTGTAAGAATACTCAACAGCATGAAAAAAAGACATAGAAACCATTAAAAAGGACCAGTCTGAAATAAAATATGCAATATCTGAAATAAATAATACACAAGAAGTAATAAACAGTAGGTTAGATGAAGCAGAACTTCAAATTAGTGTTTTGGAAGAAGAGGTAGAAAAAACACACAAGCAGAACAAAAAAAATAATTTAAAAAAATGAGGAGAAATTAAGAATGCTTTGGGACAACATGAAGCATAAAAACATCTGCATTATGGGGATACCAGAAGGAAGACCATGCGCACAAGGGATTGATAACCTACTGGAGGAAATAATTACCAAAAACTTTCCTACTCTGGCAAAGGAAAAATATATACAAGTCAAGGAAGCACAGAGAGTCCAAAATAAGATGCACCCAAAGAAGCCTGCACCAAGACACATCCTAATCAAAATGAAAGTTTAAAGACAAGGACAGAATCCTAAAAGCTGCAAGAGAAAATCTGGTAATTGCCTACAAAGGGGCACTAATAGATTGGCATCTGATTTCTCAACAGAAACATTTCAGGCCAGAAGCGAGTAGCATGAAATTTTCAAGGTAATGAAAAGCAAGGATCTACAACCAAGGTTACTTTACCCAGCAAGGCTATCATTTAAAATTGAAGGAGAAATGAAGAGCTTCCCAGACAAGAAAAAGCTAAAGGAGTTTGATAACTCCAAATCAGCACAGCAGTACTACAACACATAAAGGGCTTGCTTTAGGAGGATAAGAAAGCAGAGGAAGATGAGGAGGAGGAGAAGGAAGAGGAGAGGTAAGATGAGAGGGAGGGGGAGAAAAAAAAGAAAAATATCAAAAAATAAAATGGCTCTAAATACGTATCTATCAATAATCACTCTAAATATAAATGGCTTAAATGCTCCAAGCAAAAGATGTAGGGCGGCTGAATGGCAAAGAAAACAAGATCCATATAGATGCTGTCTCCAAAACAGCCACCTCATATTGAAAGGCACATAGACAAAAAAGTAGAGATGGAAAAAGATGTTACATGCAAATATAAAGGAAATAAAAAAGATGGGTTAGCGATACTTATATACAACAAAATAGATTTTAAAACCAAGGCTATAGTAAGAGATAAAGAAGAACACTACATAATAAGAAAGGGAACAATCCAACAAGAGAATATATCCAAAGTAAATATGTATGCAGACAGCATAAGAACACCAATATATGTAAAGCAAATCTTGATGGACATAAAAGTAGTGATTGATGGAAATACAGTCATAGTAAGGAATTTTAACACCCCACTGACTTCAGAAAATAGATCTTCCAGACAGAAAATCAACAAGAAGACAACAGCCTTAGACAAGACACTAGATGAAGTTAATTTAATTGATATCTTCAGTGCTTTACATCCCAAAGCAGCAGAAAATACATATTTTTCAAGTACACATGGAACCTTCCTAGGATAGAGACTTATACAAAATAAGTCTCAATAAGTTTAAGAAGACTGAAATCATATCAAGCATCTTCTCTGACCTCAATGTTATGAAACTAGAAGTCAATCACAGGAAGAAAATTGAAAAATATGGGAGCTAAATAACATGTTATATTAAACAATGAATGAGTCAACAACAAGATCAAGGAAGAAATCAAAAGGTAACTGGAAATAGATGAAAATGAGAAGAAAACAACCCAAAATCTGACACAGGGAAGCAAACCTGAATCAAATTCGTTAAACATGAGATTAAGCAACCCTTATGTTTATTTCAGCATTACTTACAACTGCCAAGATACGGAAGCAGCCCGAGTGTCCATTTGGAGATGGGTGGATAAAACTGCTATGGACCATTTACACAATGGAATACTACTCAGCTGTGAAAGGAAAGAAAATGATAGCCTATGCCACAGCATGGATGGACCTGGGAAACATTACACTAAGTGAAATAAGCTGGTCAGAGAAAGACAAATACCATATGATCTCACTCATAAGTAGAATCTAATGAACTAACTGAACCAACAAGCAAAATAGAGACAGACTCATAGATGGAGAGCAGGGTGACAGCTAAGGAGGGTTAGGAGGTGGAGGGATTGGTCAAAAGAGGAAAAAGGACTCATGGACATGGACAACAGTGTGGTGATTGTGGTTGGGAGGGGTTAAAGGGGGATAAATGGTAATGGAAATAAACAGTAATAAAAATAAAATAAATCATAAAATTAAAAAGTAATTCATACACAAAACCTATATAATCTTATTAACCAATATTACCCCAATAAATTTAATAAAAATGAAAATAGATAAATTAAACAACATTTCTTCATTTTTTATTAGTGATGACAATATAAATTATTTTATTTTTCCCAACATTACAAACACTGCAGTGAAAAACATCCATGTGCATGGACACTTATGCACATATTATTTCTAAGTCTTAAGAGTAAGTTTACCTTCTATAGTCAAAAAAGATTGAACATAAATACATTTTCGTGAAGACAATTTGTAGTCCAAAGTGGATTTAGATGCTCATTTTTCCCATACCTTAATGATGTTCCATATTATCAAATTCTATATTTTTTATTTGCAAATCTGTGGTCCATAAATAAATTTATATCTAAGTGATTACTAGTGAGGTGGAGTGTATATACATATATATATACACACACACACATACCTATGTATGTTTTATAATTATTTTTCTAGGAATTGCCTTTTTATATATTTGCCTATTTTTTCACAGGTTATTTTTCTTATTTATGTATGAGTTTTATGATATATTTATGAGATTTAGGATGTATGCCAGGCCTTTATTTTATTTATAAATACCTTTATTCATATCTGTTTCTCACTCTCCTACATAAGCCATTTTTTCCAGTTATGATTGTTAAAAATTTTTTTGAGGAAACTATTTTCAACTTTAATATATGGCTTCTGGAATCTTCATTTGATTAGGTAAACATTTACCACCCCAATATAATTTGCTCCTAGTCTGTTGGTTTTTCTAGAAAATTCATGCTCATAAATATATACATATATTTTATATATGCATATATATGCATAACTTTATTTAACTGTATATCTTTAAACTATCCAGAATCAACTTTGCATCAATGAGAGACTGGCATTAAATAAATAAAAGATTTTACTAATTCTTGTCTAAATTGATATTGTTTTCCTAGGTTTTCTTTCCCAGCTGATTTTAAACTAAAAACCACCAACATGTACATTGTACTAAATTTTGATATATACATTGGAAATGTTTCTAGGAGCTGTATTTTAATACACAGCTCTGAGTATTTCCTTATGAATATGGTGTCATTTTAATTATCCTACCTTTACATTACAGCTGCATCTGTCATTTAAATTTTAGTAGCATAAGTCATCTTTCATTATATTTTTCCCATTAGCTTTTGACTATTATAATATATTTCCTTTTCAAGGCAAATTTTAGAATTAATGTTCCACAAAATATTTTGTTGATATCTTGTTTTTATTTCTATGGATTTATAAAATAATGTGGGATATATTAATGTCATCAAAACACTGGCTCTTCTCATCCAGAGCCATATTATGACTCTCCATTTATTCTGATTATCTTTTATGTTCTTCAGTAAATTTTTATAGGTTTCCACATATTGGTCCAGCACGTTTTTTAAAAATTTATTACTGGATATTTATGGCAAAGACTCTTGGGGATTCCTCTTTATGGGTTCTCATACCAGCAGAAATCTTCATACATTTTCCCTTTACACAGGAGGCAGGTGGAATTGACAGACTGTTAATTTTTTATATTGGTTTAAGCATTCATCCTACTGTTAGTATGTCAATTGATAAGGTAGACTCTAACTTTTAAAACTCTTTATTTAGAATTATTCTAATGTTCTATGTATCCCAGAATAGATTTCATATAGGTCCATAGAAGATCAAGAACAAAAATGTTCCTGTTACATCTGTGTGTGTGTGTGTGTGTGTGTGTGTGTGTGTGTGTGTGTGTGTGTGATGGTGTTCATTAGACATAGGGTAACTATGTATTCCTAAGAGGTTGGATAAGCAAATAAGAAGATACATGTGCAGCATTATAGAGACATTACAATCAAGTGGTTAGTGGAGAGAAAGACAGAATAAGGAGGAGTGACATCAGCAAATGGTAAAACAGTAGGTTTTCCACTCATATTCCCTTTAGCAATAATAATTTGGAAGCCATCCACAGACAAAAGTGCCTTTGTGGGAAATTTGGGATCCAAGTAGGAGATGTGAAATCTGGTAAAGCTCCAGACCAAATTTATTTATGCCCAGGTGGTAGATTATACAATTGTGGTCCTAGCTACAGACTTGGAAACAACCCTTGACATTGATCTTGGTGATTATTTTTTGGGTATGACATAAAAAGGAAAGGAAAAAAAAAAAACTAAGACTACATCAAACTAAAAATCTTCTGCACAGCAAAGAAATCATCAACACAATTAAAATGGGAGAAAACATTTGCAAGCTATATATCTTACAAGGGGTTAATATCCAAAACATAAAAGTGACACACACAACTCAATAGCCAGAAAACGAATACATCAATTAAAAAATGGACAGAGACCAGAAAAAACATACATATGGCCAACAGGTACCTGAAAAAGTACTCAATATTACTAATCATCAAGGAAATGAAAGTCAAAATCATAATGAGATATTACCGCATACAGGTTGGAACAGCCATCATCAAAAGGATGTGAGATAATCAGTGTAGCAAGGGTATGGGTAAACCTTTGTACACTGTTGATGGGATTGTAAGCTGGTGCAGCCATTATGAAAAACAGTATGGAGGTTCCTCAAAAAATTCAAAATAGAACTACCATATGATCCAACATATGAGTGTATATACAAAGGAAAGGAAATCAGAAGCAAAAAGAGATATCTGTAGTCTCAGGATCATTGTAGCATCATTTACAACTACCAAGATATGAAATCAAGCTGAGTGGGATGAATGGAGAAAGAAGGTGTGAGGTGTGCATGTGTGCTTGTGATGGGCTATCATGCTGTCCTTTGTGAACATGGATAAACCTGAAGGAAATTATGCTAAGTGAAACAAGCCAGACTGAGAAAGACAACACTGTATGAACTCACTTATATGTAGAATATGAAAAAGTAGAACTCACAGAACCTGAGAGGAGCACGGTTATTACTAGGGAGAGGTAGGTGGAGAAAGGGGGAAATGTTGATCATAGGGTACAAAATTTTAGTGATAAGATGAGTAAGTTCAGGGAAGCTGATGTGCAGCAAAAATGGTAGCTATGTGAGGTGATGATATATTAACTTGGTTGTGATAATAATTTCAAAATGTGTACATATATTAAATCATCACACCGTACAACTTAGAAAACAACCTAAAAACGATACATAAATAAAAGTAAAGCAAAGAAACAAGCTGTTAAATAATTAAATGAAATGAAGCAATAAAATATAATATTATATATGCAAATTTAAGATAGTTTTCTACTCACACACACTAAATATTTTATATAGAAATAAAGAAAGGAAGGTGTATGCATAGACATATAAGAATGGTGGCCTTTGGAGAGTAGATTGGGGAACAGCAGCAGTGGAAATTAGTTTGATCAATAGAGGAGCTTTTCTTCAACGAGCAATGACAGGGAGCCAGCAACACAGCAGTGTGTTAATTCAGCATGCTCTTTGCACCTGAAGTCAAGGGAGGGGGATATATTTAACTTAAACAAAGGTGCTCGGGACATTCAAGATTAAATAAATGCAAATTAAAAATGAGAGACCATTTCTTCATATGCTGGTTTGGCCAAAATTCGTTTGATAACACCTCGTGTCATCCTCTGATTGAAAAAAAAAACACCCATACATATATTATAAAAATGCAAATTGTTACAATTCTGCAGGAGAAAATTTTGCTAATATCCATAATTAATAAAAATGCATAGACCTTGATTTGCCTTCCCACTTCTAAGATATGTGAATGAATATTGATGTGGAGATTATGCCAAGACATTGGTTAAATAAATTTGTTATATTCACAAAGTGGAATATTATACAGTTATTAAAAATGATGGCTTTATATACTGGTTAGAACAATTTTCAAAAGAGAATATATATAATATTTTGCTGTTTTCAACAATTTACATCACCTCCCCAATTTTTCATTTTTGAAAATGAATAAATGGTCATAAATTCTTTATGCACAGAGTGCCTGGAATGGTAGAGAAATAGGTGAAACCACATTTGCCACTGACAACTAAAGTTAGATGGGTGATAGAATTTTATATCTTTTTTGTGCTGTTTGATTTTTTTATTATACTTATATTTCTTATTATAAAATAATTGACTTCTATTCATTGTATCTGGACTCACTCCAGTTCACACTGATATCAGTCTTAGGCAAACAGCTTTCACCCAGGGTCCCTCTACCTTTCATAGAGGTAACATATGACTATAGAGTTTCTAGCCCTTCTTGAATTGTGAATGACTGTAAATTCTAGTATAATTTTTTCTTACTCCCTGAATTTCTTCTAACTTCTATTTTCAGAGATCTTCAGGAACTTGATGTTTACTTGGAGTTATCCAGTAAAAACCATATTTTAGCCCTATGTCAAAATAGTCACTTCTACTTTCCTGGCCTTAATTCTGGCTTCTTTACAAAGTAGAAATATGGACCCATGTTCTAAGCCTGGAATATTCTACAACCTTAAAAAATTTTTTTTAAATGAGAGAAAATACATGAATTTATTCCTATCCCAGAATCTAGGACAGGTGGTCATCATTTGTTGCTATACCCTTTAACAAGAACTATCCTGAGATTTGGATGCACAGCTGATTAATTCATGTAGGTAGATGCTTCATGATTTATGTATTACTTCCCTATAGCTTACCTAGTGAACAATCAGCCAATAGTTAAGAAAGTAATGCAAGTAAAATTATTGGAACATTGTCTATCATACATGATAAGCACTCAATTTATAGTAGCTATCATTATTTTATTAGTAGCAGGATATGGTTTATATAGCTTTTAAGACTGGCCATTACTATCCCATTATAAAAATAAGCTAAAAATTTTAAATTCTCAAGGGTCTCAAAATAAAAGTTGAATAGTCATATAAGGAAAGTAAGAGCTCATTTGAAAAAATAAAAATGTTATTAAACCTTCCAATGTTTCTTTTTCTGCACATTCCAACAACATTTCTTACCATTTAGGGAAGCTTAGAGGATTATGAATCTTTAAGAACCAATGTGAGTGAGGCAAACTTATGTTTACAGTTTCAGTCTGTGAACCTCAATAGCTATAATTTTAAAATTACACCAGTGTTTACTTCTCTGGAATACAAGGAACAGTCCTTCTCCTGGACTGCTTTTATAAACAGTGCAGCTTGTAGGTAGTGGGATAAATTATGGCCTAAAATTTTAAGGCGCAGTCCCTATGTATCTGAGTATGAACTGTTTGTGCATGAAGACAGAATTTGGCTCAATTCCCAACACAATTGATGACAGAAGTTCACAGAGGCTAATCCTTTCCTATTTTTAAACATATGTATATATTAGTGTTTAATTTTGGCAACCACTCTTCATAGGTATGTTATTTTGATAATAAATCCTATTTTCTTAATTTTTTGTAGGCACATAATTTTACATGCCACATTGATAGTTACTAACAAAAAGAATTGATTAAAATATATATAAAATAATTTCATAGCTTTTGTAGACCTTACATTATTTTATTTAGTCATATATCAGTACTGGAGCAATCTATGAATAAAATATATTTTTATTTATTGAGTTGCATATAAAATTATCACTAATTTTTAATAAATTTCATGGCAACTGAACATTTTACATAAAATTTTTCTTTTAAAAATTAAAAACAATTCCAGCAAAGCAGTGTCTAATAGAGAAAAAATATCGCTATCAACAATATTTGCAGGGGTGTTACATTTCATTTAAAAATAAAAGGCCTTGAAACTAAAAAGAGATCTGGCAGCTTCTAAAAAATAGCTAATGTTATCTAAGTATGACTGCTGAAAGAAAATTACTTGTCCTTATAGGTTTCGATGGCTCTAACAGGATCTTCTATATATGGACAACCAACTTCCTGCAAAGGCCTCATTAAAGCACACATGAGCAGGCTGAAGGAGTCACTTTTTTTGTTGGGACTTGTTTGCAAAATGCCAGAGTGAATAGCTATAGATAATGCATGCAAACACAGCCTAGGACTGCATTTACAAAGAGCTAAAGGAAATTTAGAGACCAAAGCCACAAGTTAGCAAAAGCTTTTTGAAATACTCTGCCACTCCATAGAGATTAAGCTTACAGCAAAACATTCTGGTATTAGATTTACAGGTGGAGTTTCTTCATGTGCATGTGTATGTGTGTTTTCTGTTCTTCAGTGGGCTCTCAGGAGAAAGTCACAAATAATTCACATCATTGTTCATATTAGTGACATTTCTAAGTTCGCCACATAAACACATCTTCAGGATCACTTTGAATTATATCCTTAGTAAGGGTGCGAATTCTACAAACTACCACTTTGCAAGGTATCCCACTTATTATTATATTTATTGATCAACTTTTGAAAAACCTCAAAGATATTACAAGTGCCCAGGAATGTGATTATAGCTTAATTCCTTGATACGGTATCCAAGATTTCAAGTTTTATAAAGGCAGGGCTATACTTAGCAATTTTCCTTATTTAGAACAATTTTTTGTTCTGCAAAAAATAACATCATTAATGCAAGTTTCTTGAATCTTATTCAGATGCAAAATAGAAAAGAAAAATACCCCATTGTTTATCAAAAGTGCTGAAGATAATTAATATGTCAGCTCCTTTGTTCTTTATAGGCAGTGACTTCAGCAACAGTTAATGTGGAACTGTAAGTGAATTTGAATAATTATATTTGATAATTTTAATTTTAATTGTTATTCTGTATGTAATAATTTATACTGTTGAGATGCTTCTATAGTTTTAAGGAACTGACTTGGGTAGTCTAAGAGCAAATATGAAACATAAGATCCAATGTCAAATAAACCCATATCATAGAGTCCATTTCATTATTTCTCTTTGGTTGTACAATGACAACCAAGGAAGGAGAAACAACTCAGTGGGTCAGGTAAGGGCCATAACGCAATCCCATGTGACACATGTAATGCACATTTCAGCTGCGCATAAGAGAGCTCTTGTAGGGATTTCTACATACTTGTGAACTGGGATTTTCACCCTCTCACCACCAACATGATAAAGATGAAGAACAGTTCGCAAGTAACTTCCTTCTGTGCATATTACCCTCCTACAGCCCCTCTCCCTTTCCTATTTAACTGCCACCACAAGTCTGTGAGTGAGGAGGCAATGGGACAGAAATCTATTTCCCTGTATCTCACAAGTAAGCAATTTAACACCTGGACATGATTCAGACCAAACTTAAAGGTAAAACTCATACACAGTATGGAGGCTGATGCTATCTTTCTGGTTCTGTCACCCTGTGATAATAGAGACACCTGAAAAGACTGCCCATAGAACTGGACACCAAAGCTAAGCACAAACAGAATAGAAGATCCCTGAAATATGACAAAAATGGTTTCCTCAGAAATGGTAACTTGAGCTAAGTTCTGATATTGTATGTTACTCTGAAGCATTGAGGTAAAATTAGACTTCTTTGTGGATAGGGGTAAAATCAGTATCCCCACTTTCTTCTGTGTGGGGCCTAGCATTATTGACCTCTACTAACAGGTCAGTGAACAGTCATCATGGGTCCGGACTTACAAAAAGGTGTACAACTCACTGCCCTCACCTATAGCAGCATTGCTAATGACTATTAATCAAACAGAGAGAAGGCACACTGCCCGTGTAATCTCTTACCACACACTTGTGCAAACAAATTTAGTCAGAAATGAAGAAAGGAGAATTATGTAAGTAAAAAATAATTGACAAAGCATCTCTTTCCTAATTTTGCTAAGAGATCATGACAGAATTCTGAAGTAAGCCCAATGAAGTTCAGCATGCATTGTTTTATTTGTTACTAAAGACTAAACCATGTTTTTTAAATTTTCTTTATTGTTGTTCAAGTACAGTTGTGTCCCCCACCACTCTACCTACCCCCTCTTTAGCTATGTCCATGTGTTCTTTATACACGTTCCTTGACAATCCTTCTCCTCCCCACCATTATTCCCTCCCACCTCCCCTCTGGTTACTGTTAGTTTGTTCTCTATTTCAATGTCTCTGGTTCTATTTTGCTTGCTTGTTTGTTTTGTTGACTAGGTTCCACATGTAGGTGAGATCATATGTTATTTGTCTTTTACCACCTGGCTTATTTCACTTAGCATAATGCTCTCCAGTTCCATCTGTGCTGTTGCAAAGGGTAAGAACTCTTTCTTTCTTTCTGCTGCATAGTATTCCATTGTGTAAATATACCATTGTTTTTGATCCACTCATTTACTGATGGGCACTTAGGCTGATTCCAACATTTGGCTATTGTAAATTGTGCTGTTATGAACATTGGGGTATACAGGTTCTTTTGAATTGGTGTTTCAGGATTCTTAGGGTATAATCTCAGCAGTGGAATTGCTAGATCAAAAGGCAGTTCCATTTTTATTTTTCAGAGGAAATTCCATACTGTTTTCCACAGTGGCCACACCAATCTGCATATCCACCAACAGTGCACTGGGGCTCCCTTTTCTCCACAACCTTGTCAGCACTTGTTGTTTGTTGATTTGTTTATGATGGACATTCTCACCAGTGTGAAGTGTTATCTCATTGTGGTTTTAATTTGCATCTCTCTGATGGCTACTGATGCTGAGCATCTTTTCATATATCTCTGGGCCCTCTATATGTCATTCCTGGAGAATTGTCTGTTCAGGTCCTTTGTCCATTTTTAATTGGGTTGTTAGATTTTGACAGCTACATGCAAAAAAATGAAATTTGACCACCAACTTAAACCATATACAAAAATAAACTGAAAATGGATAAAAAAACTTAAATATAAGTTGTGGCACACAAAAGTCCTAGAGGAGAACATAGGGAGGAAAATCTCAGATATTCCACAAAGTAATATCCTTACCGATATGCCCTCAAGAACAAGAGACATAAAGGAAAGAGTGAACAAATTGGACTTCATCAAATTAAAAAGCTTTGGTATGGCTAAAGAAAACATTAGGAAAGTGAAAAGAGGACCAACCATATGGGAAAATATATTTGCAAATGATACCTTGGACAAGGGTTTGATCTCCAAAATATATAAAGAATTCACATGACTCCACTCCAGGAAGATAAACTATGTTTATTTAAGTAAATAATATAAAAGGAGAAAGATTTATGTCCATTACATTTTATGTTATCAAATTCTTTGTACTTTCTAAAGAAAATGTAGATTATAACACAATTCAAGCAATAGTCATTGAAGATTTAATATGTGTCTGATATTGAGTAACAAGGAAATAGAAAGGGGTAAGAGAGTGGTGTGATCACTGTGCAAGTTACTTAAATGTCAAATCACTATGCTGTACAACTAATATAATATTGTTAAGTCAACTGTAATTGAAAACATAAAAAATGGGTAAGGAAAGCTCTTTGCCCTCTATTTGTCCACAATTTGGAAGGGGAGAAATATGCACTTAACTAACTCAGCAGTAGGAGGCGGTAGCACTTCTACTGAAACCTCTGCAGGTAGGGCTATGAGTTAGTACTTTGCCTGGGAGTGCATAGTAGGAGCAGCAAGGCCTTATAAAGGGCTTGAAGGATAATTAAAAACTGGTACAGGTGATTGGAGAGAGATTAAGCAGAGTTCCAAGGGAAGAAATGAACACACTATGTTCTGGAACTGGCTAATGAGACACACTAATAGAACCTACTGTACTAGGCAGGGGCGATAAAAGAAAATGCTGGAAGGAAAGGTTGGGCTCTGGTGTGGTTTAATTGATTTTATATGGTAGATTTAAAGACAAAATTCTGATAGTCATATGGGGAAGAAATGACAGAAAGAAATAAGTCAATTAAAAGATTTTCCAACATGAGACAATGAAGAAATCAACTAGAGTAACAACAGTGGGAATAAAAAAGAAAGAACAAATATCAGAGATATTTTAGAGGCACAGGACATTGTGACTGACTGTGAAGAAGGGAGAGGAGAGAGACAAGGTAAACTTGGTTAATTAAGTCACTAAGAAGGAATACAGGAGGAGAAGTATATTTGGGGTCAGGATAGAGGACAGAGAAGATAATAGACCACTTTCCGATGGGTCAAATTTGAGAGTTCTAAGAGTAATCTAACTGTGACTGGAAGTAGCTGAAAATTCATATTTATGAACTAGATCTGAGACCTCCTACTGGATGAGAAGCACTGCAGTGGCTGAGACTATGCAGAAAGAAGATAGCTTACTTAGTCTATGCCCTGTGCACGAGGAGGTGGAGTTTCAATCGCTGTCCTTTTCGATGGACCATTGTTCCACAATCAGTGTTGATGTACCCATCCACGTTTAGCATCCCCCAGATGCAGCTCTTCAGCTTTATGTTCTCAACGTCGCCATCCTCAAGTATCACCAATTTCTTCAGCAACTCTCTTGACTGTCACTAAATATTTTCTAAGTCTATTCACTTTCTGCTACAACTACCCATGCCCAAGCCATATTCATTTCTCACCTGGATTTTTGTTAACAGCTTTAAAAGTATTATGGCTATTTTCATATACCTGGAGTAATGGGAATAGCACAACACACCCATATACTAATCACTTATGTCAACATTTGTGTATTTGCTTTGCCTCAGCATAATTTTTTTTGTTGAAAAATTTATTAGCTTTAATATATTTTATTGATTATGCTATTATAGTTGTCCCAGTTTTTCTCCCCTTTATTCCCATTCACCCCATGCTCGCCTCCCACCAGCATTCCCCCACCTTAGTTCATGTCCATGGGTCGTACATACAAGTTCTTTGGCTTCTCCATTTCCCATATTATTCTTAATCTCCCCCTGTCTATTTTGTACCTACCATTTATGCTTTTGGTATACCATTTATGCATTTCCCTTTGGTAGTAATTTGTAATTATCCTTCAAGCCCTTTGTAAGTCTTGGCTGATCCAACCCTGCACTCTTAGACAAAGGACTAATTTGTATCACGTTATCTAGTTCAGTGAGAATCTCTAAAATGATATGGACATTTTCTTAAGTAACCATATTTTCACACTTATAAATTAACGCATATCATTGGCTATAATTTTATACCTGTTCTATATTAATTAAATTTCTTCAGTTGCGCTAAAATATCTTCAGTTTGTTCAAGTAAAGTTCCAAGCAATGTCCATACATTTAGTTTTGTTTTGTTTCTTCTCCCTACAGCAGTCTTGCCTCCTTCTTTCCCCCATGATTTTGTCTTAAAACAGACAACTAGCTAATGTCCTGAAGAATAAACATGAGTGATCCTTATTCTAGATTAGTATGGTTACTTTCTTTGGCTGTTGCTTGATGTTCCTCTATGCTCTTAATTTCCAGTAATTGGAGATTAGCTCTTGAATAGATTCAGATAAATTTTTGGCAAGACAACTTCACAACCCTTGTGTGCTTTTTATTGCATCACCTTTGGAAACAGTGTCTGGTTGCCCTGTTTTTCAATTATGCTACACTCTATTTTCCACATGGAAGTGAGGGGGATGGGTCTCTGCCTAACTCTTAGCCAAATTTTTAGGGATGCTATCATTACCAGGCTCAGCTGATGAGAAACTTAGTTGCTCTATGCAAAGATCTCAACATTTTATCCAGTGTTTTCAAAAATTGATGATTAATGCCTAAATAACTTGTTTCATCAGGAGTTACAAAATGCTTATTTTCAAATTCTGTAATTTCTTCCACATTTGTTTTAGATCCCATCAGAAAAAAATGTTCTTAATCAACTAAGGAAACTAAAACAAGTTGGTTGTATTGTGTTCCGAATGTCTGTATACCCCAGAATCATATATTGAAATCTAACCCCCAATGTGATAGTATTTAGAAATGGGGCCTTTGGGAGTAATAGGTCATGAGGGCGAAACTCTCATGAATGGGATTATTGCTCTTATATGAAGAGGTCAGAGAACCAGCTCCTTGCCTCTCCACCATGTGAGGCTATAAGATGATGGCCATCTGCAAACCAGATACAAATAGATCCTCACCAGATATCACTAGATCTGCCAGCACTTTGATCTTAGGCTTCATAAAATTCAGAACTGTGAGAAATAAGTGCTTGTTGTTTAAGCGACCTAGTCTATGGTAATTTGTGCTCACAGCCTGAAAAGACGGCTACAATAAAACAGTTTGTAATGCAAAGGCAGAATAAATATATAATCATTTTATTTCTTTTTCTCTAATAATTTTCTTTCAATTGTTAATTGCCAAGAAGAATGTGTCTACTTATTTCCCCTGATGTAGAGTAAGTTATTGTTTTTGAAAGAGGGAAAGGGACCTTCTTTCTTGTTGAGTATCAGGACAAATCACTTCCTGTATACTCAATTTTTTATAATCCATTGCATTTGTCATTTTTTAATACTCAGATTTTCCAACTTTCTTTTTTTAAAATAGTTTTTCCACTTTTTGAATAAGGAGTAATGTTTTGGGTTTTGTTTTTTTTTTTAAGATTTTACTTATTTATTTATTTTTAGAGAGAGAGGAACAGAAGGAGAAAAAGAGGGAGAGAAATATCAATGTGTGGTTGCCTCTCATGTGCCCCCTACTGGGGACCTGGCCTGCAACCCAGGCGTGTGCCCTGACTGGGAATCAAACTGGCAGCCCTTTGGTTCCCACCGTACTCAATCTGCTGAGCTACACCAGCCACAGATTTTCCCACTTTCTACCCAATAGGAACCACTTTCTGTTGGCACCTGTATCTTTTTGATAATACCCATTAGTTTTTGAGAGTTTCTTTGCTTTCTGGCTCAGCCAAATATCTCTGTCTGATCTCTGGCCCAGAACTGTGCTTAGGACACAGTAGAAACAAATTGGTAAATACAGAATGAAAAAAAAAATCAAGTTTGGCTACTATTTTTACATTTATGTTCATTATTATCTATGGCCTTTGAGATCATTCCCTATCTCTTTCTGAATGTTTGGCAAGTTTCTTTATTGCCTAGTTTCTTGCTTTATTAGTGAAATGTTTTTATCAACATGGTGAGGAAAATTGCAAACCAGTGGCCAGGGTTAATGGTCTGAAGATATTAAGTGAGAACTATCAGGAGCTGGCAATGAGTGCACAGACCTTTGAAGGGAGATGATATTAAATTGGGTCTGAGCACATCACATCAATTTGAATTCTAATTATCTTCATCTCTGTCATTTGTGTATATAAAATTATGTGAGCCATAAATTTATCCTTGTTATGATGTAAACAAATAAATTCTTCATATGTTTGAATTGATTTATATGACCTAGGCCTATTTTTTTTCCTTTGGAGTTTTTCTTTCTGCCTATATTTTTGTCACTCCTAGTATTTGACACCATTATGGATAACCCCATATACTTTATGACTCCATTTTTTTTCTTGTAAAACCAAGCCCTCCGAGTTTGTTTACTTCAGCCATTCTTTACTAGGAGCCTGTTCCTTTCCTCCAGACTGTCTGGTCCACCTGATCCAACTCCAGTATCTGTTTCCTCAGTGTTAAGTCTTCCTTCTCCTGATAAAAAAAATGGTACTGACTGACTCTTGCTCATTTTCACACCAAGTTGAACTGTTACCGCTAATAGAGATTGAATTGAAGCATGTAGTATGCTCTATAGTGACACTTCGACATTCTACAATTTGTGAAGGTGAAATGAGTTTGGGTTAGTTTATGTAAATTACCTTCATTTTTCTATTAGCTAATATATTAGCGATATTTATTAACAGAAAATAATACATAATAGGTAGTCCAAAATGATTTCTCATTAAATGCCCCTCATTTAAAAAATATTGTGCTAGCTACTTGAATTATCTGCTTCTCCCCTTGCTACCAAAACTGAAAAACCACAATATTCACCAGAGACAATGCCATTCTTGTATGACTAGCCCCTGACTCATATTGAATTTTAGTGCAGGTTACTTTGCTGAGATGAATTGTGTTTGGTGTGCCACAGTGCCATGAGGTATGGACTCTGTCAACTTTCCCTTACTCTTCTTAATTTGTGTTTATTCTCACTATCTTTGGTTCCCTTTTCTCAGGTTCAGTGAAAGCCTCCACTCCGTAAGTAACTCTCTTCGTTCTTATCCCTTGTTCTTATCCCTTGTCATCTCATCAAGGACTCTAATCTACTCACTATATGAAGTCTTCTTTTATCTTCAGCCTCTCCTTTGGGTTCTTTTTCTTGAAACCAAAAACATAACTAATTTCTAAAACTGACAAAAAACAAAACCATTTTACAATCTGCCCTAACTCAAGCTTGTGATCTCTAACTCTTTACCTTCAGAATCAATTTTTTCAAAAGTGTAGGATATATTTTTCGTGTTTACTACCTCCTACCTATGACCTAATAGGTGGTCTAACTTTTCTTAATCTTCTGGGTTTTTACTGGGTTCCTATTTTAATTTTTATTGTAACATTTAACAAATACTTTTCCTCCATCACACTCATAGCTTCTGTCTAGCTTCTGTGCTGCTCATCACAGCATGTCCTTCCTCTTGGCCTTCTTGTTTTTGTGGAGAAAGACCAGGCACATCCACACTCTGTAGAAAAAGTAAAAACTGACCAAATCTAAGATGGCAATGAGAAGCAGGTTAGCTTTCATGGCATATTATGAGAAGGCAAGGTTCTCTGGAAAAGATAATAATGCTGGGAAAAAATAGAAGGCAGTAGGAAAAAAGGAAGATCATTTGGATTAATGTAATCAGTCCATTTATAAAACTGATTAGTTATTTGAAGTGATATTACTAGTCCCTTCGCAAGAGTAATCAGTCATTTGTGTTGATATAATCAGCCTATACTTGGTCACTTGATTATATGTGCTATTTAGCTGGACATTTCCATCAGTAAAAGAATAGGTATGACTGATTTTCTGGCATTGAATTAACCAAACTAAAAACCTGGATTGAAACATAGGCACACTTAGCACAGGTAACAGTGGCACTGACTGAAGCTTACCCCTCTACTACCTAAGCATCTTCTCACCTTCACTATCACTATCTCAACCTACATTGTCACCATGTCCTGCCCAGATTAATTTAACTACCTTTTAATTGGTCTTAACACCTCTATTATTGTCTCACCCTACCCCAATAACAGTTTTGCCTTGTTACAACTAGAGATCTTACTGAACTCCATTCTGAACATGTCATCTCTATGCTTATATATTTAAAAGGCTTCATGCTATTCTTGTAACAAAGTCAAAACTCTTCAAGATGGTCTGCTTACAAGAATTTTAGTGATTAATCTCTTCAGTCTCCTTTTTCATCACTGCCTCCCTCATTTTATGTACCTTAGCCACTAAAAATGTCTTCTATTTTATCAAGTGTGTCACATTTCTTGTTCTCTTGCTTACAATAATCTTGGATGTTTTATCCCCTCCATATTTACTGGGTAGTAACTGTACTTTCATTAGGCTCAGTTTAAACATTGCCTTCTTTAGAAGTATTTCTGGACCACCCTGGGTGGAGTGTTAAAGGAGCACTTTATCATCATGCTATATTTTAATCCATTATTTTCCCTTCTCTGTACTCCCCTTTCCCTAATTAAGGTTAATATTATGCCCATTTTTCTCAAAATGATGCTTGATACTTAGCTCAGTGTTGGTACATAGTATATGCTTAATAAATAATTGATGAATAAATAAAAGATGTTGAATACCTGATATAGTTTCTGGAGTTTATGCTATGCACTTTCATCACTAAGGCAAAAGGAATTTAAAATTATGACAGTCATATCAAGGACTTTTTAAAAAAAGGCAGGGTATAAACATAAAAATATAATCTTGTAACAGAATACTACTAAATAATGTTAAAAAAATTAATTAATACAAATGGGCAAGAGAAAGTGAAGTAAACCAAGGAAAATCGATCTCATTTTTCATTTCTGCTCCCTCATGAGACAACAATCCCAATTGATTCTTATAAATCAATACAAACTGCTTTTACTTTGAAGGAAAAACCAAAAAAAAAAAAAAATCACAGGATTGTTTTGAAAGTGGGCAATAGCAGTTTGGTTTTTGAAGAGCATTTTTATTATTTTTAGGAATATAGTAAAAATTAATAATGTTCACTAAATTCAAACATTCAGACATATTGTGTGAGCTGTTTCCTCAAAATTTATTTAAAATAGGAACATATAGTTGATTAAGATGGGGCAGATGAAGGATGTAAAACAATCAAGAGTAAAGCATGAAGAGAAATTATACAGAAAGGATTTAGAGACTACACTAAGTTGTAATATTTAAAAATCTGAATTATATCATGAAAATAAATGAAACTGAATGCAAGAATTAATACATTAAACTACGTAAAGAATATGGTAATGAAATTTAAAACACAACCAAAATAACCCCAGGAAAGCTGACTAATAAAAAATTTCAAAATAGTATTTAACTGTGTAAATTATACAGATAAATTAATTTCAATAAATATAATTAAATGCAGCATCCATGAACAACTTATGGAATAAGAAATATGAAAACAATGAATGGCTATTCAATGTGATTAATATAAAAGTGTTAAATCCAAAAATTACATACTTATAATTTTAACATAATCATCTTTGTGTAATTAATTTTTGTGGAAAAGTGTACATTTTTTGTGAATAGGGCACACTTCATAATTATTAATAATTTCAATATCTTTCTACATATTCATTACATTCTCCCCTATGTTTTAAAGATTATTCATAATAATTCCTTCTACTCATATGGCTTTAAAAGACTAAATTAATTTTACAGTAAGAACATAGAGTCCACATCAAGGGATGGAGCCTCATGAGTTACAAGCAGATTGTGTTGTATCCTGAGAAACACACTGGAGTGGATATCAACACCCATGGATTCCAGTCCTGGGCCTGCTGGGCACTTAGTGTGTGATGCTGAGGAACGACCAACTCTGGCTTCCGTTTCCTCGTCTGAGAATTAAGGGGATAAATCAGGAGATGCTACATTACCCTTTGGTTCTCTCTAGAATCTGTTGGGGTAGCATTAAATTGTGAATGCACCCCAGTTTTAGCCATGGAAATAGACTTGAAAATGATAGAACTGTAGAGGGAGTGGTGATGTTTCCCTATGTCTTCGAGATGTCACAATGTCATTATCACAAGCTTTAAAAAGAAAAGCAGATGCAGAAGTTTTGGAAATTGAAGGGACTTAGAAACTCTATCTAGTAGAAACTAGAAACTAGAAACTAGAAACTAGAAACTAGATAGAGTAGAAACTCTATCTAGCTGTTTTATTTCATTGTTGAGAGAATTGACAGGTAAATTCTTCTTGCCTAATGTCTCATAGCCTAGAAGGTGGTGTTATCACTAGAGGTTGATTCTCTTCTGAGGCCCAAGGCTTCTTCTTCACCTGATCTCTATTATTCCTTTCTGGCCAACTGTGAGGATAATATTGCTGTGAATGTCTCTAGTCACCTGTGCTGATGAGCTATTACCTAGAGACATAATGAAATAATGATTATAATTAACTGATCTATAGGGTCAGTCTTCAGAGTGTATTTCAGATATTAAGCTTTATGAGAAGTCATGATCTCTTCAAACATAAGGTTTTAGGGGCTAAATTTCAAGACAGTATAAAAACTAAAGTTTTAAAGTTAACACTAATTTCATTAAAGCAAAGAGGAAATAGCTAAAGATATTGAAACAACTGTTATAGCAACCTAGAAATAACCACATTTTATTTCCAAATAATACGGAAAGGATAAAATATCCTCTCTTCAATTTGTATAAAAGGATATCACCATTTTGGTGGAATCTTTTGGGGAAATGATTTCAAAAGTAGAAAATAACATACAGACATAA